>JANUHK010000419.1:0-21324 GCA_026319125.1 Colletotrichum noveboracense | reverse complement strand
TGCCGCAAGTCCAATCTGACTTGCCAAGTTAACTAAGTCAACCAGTCAAAGTGATGCCATCGCCATCCCTCAAGTAGTCAATCTCGCATCCCTCGATTGACTTGAAATACCTGATTGTTTCACTTCTGACCAATGAGAGGCTGTAGATCAGCTTGCGCCCCAGTTATTCGGTTATGCCCAGCCACTGAAACATGCCACTATTGCCAACCTTGTGATGAATATATATCTTGATGTGGTTTTTTGAACTGCCCTCAAAATACTAGTTTACAGCTAATCCTTTTGAAACTTTTAGAGGAGGTAGAAGGGATCACAGCGGTTCGAATGATATATAACTCATCCCGATTGCACACTTTTAGTGGGATTTGTTTATTATCTCATATCTTCTTTATTATTTTCAGCCATTTTTATCTTCACTGATTCCATACTCATGATGTTGACTGCTGCTACTGCTGCTAGCGCTTCTCACGCTAATGCGTATGAGATATTAGGTACCCCACGCCTCTGCATCTTAATGCAGATTGCGCAGGCTCTGCTTGTTACCCCACCTCTGAATCCCATGATTGACGACCTTCCTTATATTGTCGTAGGCAGTTGGAAGTTCGTTCTTGAGATGCAGTTATCGCGAAGGCGTGGCTGAGGGCGCTCTAGCTGGATTTGAGATCATGGTGAGTTCCTCGTTGAAGTTATTTAGAGCTGCGCTGGCGCGTCCTTTTGGAGCTGTTGATAATGCGACGCGAAGGGGTCTCCTCGTCTGTTTGGCGCTGCTGCCACCTCTGCTCCTTAAGAGCACTTACTTTGGTATGTATCTGTTAGCTTTCTTTCTATATAAGTTATATACTGATGAAGCTGAAGTAGCTATAAGGTCTGCAGGATCTCTGCTGTGTTAGATGAGGACTCTGACAGCAGTACTCTGCCCTCCTCGGCAGATATATTAGGCCTGCCTTCGTGCAAACGACTTCGACCTAACAGTAACGTGCTGAGGGCTAAGATCATGACTCTGAGAGACCTCAGCGTTGCCTCTGTTGTCTCTGCTGATCTCCTATTCGTCCACTTTGAGAATGCCTACGTGCAGCAGATGTTTTGGTACTATAACCTGGAGGTTGCTGGTGAGATCCTGTGGGGCTGGATGGCGATTTGGGACCGTCTTGATGACTTCTACTGGCGTGGAGAGGCTCTCGTGAAGTCTGAGCTTCACTCTGCACTCTTAAAGATATATCTATCATTCGATCTATGGTTATTACTAAATAATTACGCCTTTATGGCAGTCACTGGTTATTTCATCTATGCTGATGGCATTATATAGTCTCGTCTCTTGGCCTTCCCGCAGCATCATGGCAACCACAGCGGCTGCAGCCTCTTGGAGACCCTTATTGACGCTGTTGACTGTTATGAACTCTGGCCCCGCATTGGAGTAACGATCTCTGATAACGCTACGAATAACGATACCTGCCTCTGGGCTTTCTACTGGAGTATCTCGCCTGAGATGATAGATGCGGACGTTAAGGCCCGGCGAATGCGGTGCTACGGCCACATCCTCAACCTTGCCGCCTGGGCCTTCTTGTTTGGCGCTGATAAGGAGGTCTTAGAGGCTGAGTTGGACTTCTTCTGGCTCTGTGAGCGGTATGAGGACGATCTTGAGCTCTGGCGGAAGCTTGGCCCTGTGGGCTGGCTCTGGAATATCGTTAAGTTCGTCTGGGTATCTCTGCAACGGATGGAGTGGTACCGGAAGGCTGCGGCGGAGGTCGACGGAGACTCTGACTTCTGGATCTTTTTGGAGTCACGCTGGGAGGCACAGCTTATACTGAATAACGACACTTGATGGAACAGTATGTATCTCATGATTGAGAGGGCTGTGAAGAAGAAGACGGAGATTCAAGCCTTCCTATTAGCTAATAACGACGACGATGATGCTAGGCAGCATATCTCAGAGAAGGACCTACTCTTGAGTGAGTATTGGAAGGTTCTCGCTGAGATCAGGATGATCCTTGAGCCCTTCTACCTCTAGATGAAGCGGTGTGAGGGCTGGGGTATTAATGACGGGCATGGGCGACTCTGGGAGGTCATGTTGGGTATCGAGTACCTTCTCTCGCATCTTATCGACTGGAGGATCTACTATAACGCTAGTTTATCACCTAGTATAGATCACGATGATGAGGGTGACTCTCAGCAGTTGCAGTAATCTCAGAAGCGTGCCAGGCGGGCCCGGCGCTGTCATCATAACCTTCAAGCCCTGCCTGATTATGTACACCAGGACTGGGTATCGCCAGCCTCTCGATCTGCCTTGAGATTCGAGTCTCTTAACGAGGAGTGGCAGACCTTCTTACGTAGCAGCGTTGAGCAGGCGTGGCAGAAGCTCTTCGATTATTATGATCTTCTCGGAGACTCGCCACTATTCTCTGGTGCGATCATCCTGCACCTGTTATATGGTATTTCATACCTAAGAGATGTATGGGGGGGGGGGAACACCAAGAGGAATGGGTTGAGAAGGCTCTGAAGACCCTCACAGAGTACTTTGATCAGTGGTATCGTCAATCTGGCGAGATATATCCGTCTAGCTGGCAAGCTGGCATGCTTCTAGTTGATCCTGGCGCTGGGGATGGAGAAGATGTGCATTACCGGTAATGGGTCAACAGCTGGCGCCGCAAGATGCCGCCCTGGACGGATGAGCTTGATCTCTACCTACGGCAGCCTCTGGAGACCACCTCTGATCCTGTTCGATGGTGGAGGGACTATTTGGAGACCTTCCCGGCGTTCTCGCGGCTTGCCCTCGACGTCTTCGCTGTGCTGGCGATGGCGGCAGACTGTGAGAGGGCTTTTAGTACTGCTAAGTTAACCCTCACTTCGCAGAGGCTCTTGATGGTGCTGGGTACTATAGAGACTCTCTAGCTAAGTAAGAACTGGATGAAGAGGGGGGTCTTGATGCCTTCGTAGAGCTTTACTCTGTTGCTGTTGTGATTTATATAACTTCACCTTTTCTTGATTAGTAAGGGTTTTGCATGTGTTTTTGTATGGTGATTGATTTGTTTTAATTGGTCATTCACTAAGTAGTCAAAGCCTCGAAAGAAAAGAGGCAATTTAGTAAGTTGGGGGGTCAAAATTGACTTGATTGGACTTGCGGCAGCGCTGCATTGTGTCCGGGCTGATTCACAAGGGATGCGGAGAGTCTCGTAGTCTTCGTGCTATCTGTAGATTATATCCCACATGGGGAGAGCTTTCTCGAGCACCTTTTCGATGGCGGTGTAGAGGCCGGCATGATGCTTGGGGTGCAAGTCGTTGATGTAGCTCATGATCTTTGGCTTACCCTCTTCAATGTCGATGTCGCATGGGAGCCACTGGTACTTGACGGACCACAGGTCGTCGGAGGATTGGTTGTTGGGATACCTCTTCTTGGGAACGGGGATGACGTCTCCTATGCCGCAGGCCCCTAGTGCGACGATGCGAGATTTTCCAAAGACAAGAGGCCAGAGAGAAGGGTGCACGCGGTCCAGGACCTTTCCGTCGCCGCCGGGATGCCAGTCCTTTTCGTTTTCGGGGATACCTTCGAGAGCGGCTACTCCCTGTTGAGGGCCTCTTTTACTTCCGGGGTAATGGCGCTGTCACACTTGATGATGGCGGACGAGGCATCGAAGATGGGGATCAGACCAGCAGCTTCGAACAACTTGGCCTTCTCGCGAAGTTCAGCGAGTGCCTGCACTACCAGTTTAGAACTACACTCCCAGCAAGGATCCGCCTTGTTTGAAGCTAGTCACTTATGAAGGTAAACAAATCGTCATCAAAATAAGCATACTTTAGACCCACGGCCTTCTAATCAACAGCCATGACCTCCTGCTTCCACTTTGCAACAATCTCCTCATCAAAAACCTTGACATCCTAATTGGGCTTGTTCGTTATCTTCTCAACGAACCACAAGATGGCGACCTCTCCCTACATCATGGCGGATGCCTTCCACTCCTGCACGGCGCTGGGGAAGGCGCCATCGTCGTCAGGCATCTCCCAGAATTCTTTGCCGAAGCCTAGGCGTATCAAGGGGGCGATCTCGCCCGTCGTTCTTCTCCACTATCAGCCATCATGCTGCTATGACAGGTGTTGGAAAAAGAGGTCTTACGTATGCCTGGAAGTCATGTGTCATCGCGGCGCGGTCTGGGACGGTCCGGATCGGATGACTGATTCGGGGACATCCTTTCCAAACTCGCTCTTGACCCATTTCACACCGCGCGCAAGGGTCGGAGTGATGTCGCCAGGTAGGCTGTCGGCCCACTTGCAGAGAGTGAGCCGCTCGCGGACAGTCAGCGTGGTCGACATATCAGCTGTTGTCAATCCCCTCGGTGGTAGTGAGAGATCGAGTTTCATGTGAGCTGATGCGAACGACTCGATCCAATTCCTGGTCTCAATGCCTTCTGTCCATCCCTTTTAGGGGGGTTGATAAACCCAAGGCAAGCGTCACTAGAACGTGCGGCCACGATGGTCAAGGTCGAGTTAGGTCCCCACCCCAACTAGCGGAACGCCCCCACAAACGGGACAGCAGATTCCCAAACAAGCGTACCAAGACAGCCTGGCTGTTACCTGAAATCCGGATATGTTGGTCTCTTCCATATCGTTGAATCCTGTACGGAACCGGCCGACGCTTATCCATACGCCGCCCTCTGAACTCTCTCCCCTCATGCTTCCAGTGTTGTGCTCAACAGGCACATAGTCTCCATGTAGCCAGATACTATGGTATCAGGTTCCTTCGCGAGACTGTCTTGGCCTTTTGCCGTCGAGAAGATCGGAAATGACCTGACGCTCGTTTTCATCTTGTAGCCTGGTGAAGCAGAGGGCGCATAGGGGACAGCTGTTATCAGCGACCTGCTTGAGAGACTTTAGGATTGGGTGGAACCGAAAATCGGTGTTCAATACATCGTCGATCGTCAGCTTCGCGCAGATCTTGCAGTGCGACATGATTGAATCGATGTAACCTTTCACGCCTGCCTCAGCTTTGAGCAAAGTAAGAGTGAAATATAGCATCATTTCAGACAATGCTGGGGGCGGGGACGCGTCTTAGAAGCGGATATAGCGGCGATGCCAGTAATTGAATGTAGTTGAGAAAGCCGGGAGTCTGACCTGAATCTGCAATTAGCAGTAATGGGCACAATGGTCTGTTGAAAGAGAGGCAAATCTATCATCGCTGTGATATTTAGGTACAAAGACCACGTAGTTAGATACACATTGAGTTTGTGATGACAGGCATGCAGATTATGCGTAGTATTATAGGTCCAAGCCCAGTTCAACAGGACAGATACGGAACACATTCCGTCACTACTACTGAACGGATACCTCCGAGATGCTGGTTCCCTATTAAAAGGAGTATCAATAACGTATTCAACTTTTCTTGAGAATCAAGACTCACCATCATTACTAGGGTTCTCCGGGTGATCTTCTACTTTCCGTCTACTCCTCGCTTCACTTTGTCGACATATCGTCCGTAGCTATACAAGACCTTGTCTAAACCAAATGTCTCCGAAAGATTTGTCGTCCCCGCCATGAAATGAGATGCAGTCAAATACGTCAGTGCAACAGCGGTATTCTCTGAGCACACTTCAATGAGCTGAGTGCCGTAGCTATGGTGAGTGCTGGCAAACATGCCTAGTCCTTGAGAGATGCCTGCTGTGATGCTGTCTGAGCCAACGAGGTCGCCCAGGGGAGGCGGAAAACTGGCTGTGGCGTTGGGTGCGAAGATGCTGCCAAGTTGGCTCCAGTCCTTTGCGTCGATGGCTACCGGATATCGGGCGAGCAGATGCTGAATGGAATAGACAGCTGTCAGGTACTCAAAGCTCCCAACTGGTGGTCGTTGACAGGTTTGAACGCAATCAAGAATCGGAGTAATTGGTAAGCCATTGCTAGAGGCAGCGACTATGCCAGTGGTGATCGAGGCAAGGGGGAGGAATTTGACCATTGCGGATTATTCGGCGCGGCAGAACAGGGATGCATCCGAGCACTTCTTGGTGAATCCTATCTGGGAAGGTTCGCTGACTTTATATAGCCGCCCCCTGTGTAAAATCGCTGTTCGTAGCCGCAGCTGAACCCCGTTACGCCACTCCAATTGGGGCAGGCTCAATAAAGGTACGCCAAGACCGGGCAATGTGAGACCTCAAAGACGAGGGCGATTGACGAACAGGGAGACTGGTCTGATTTGTCATCTCTGTGCTACTGTTGCAAGGCTTTGAGGGGGAGGTTGACTAACATGCATGTTACAATCGAAGCGCCTGGCCGGCCCGGCACGGCGTGTCACACGGAGGCGGATGAACTCTTCCCAAACCTTCCCGAGTCGAGGCCCGAGAGTGGGTCTTAAGCTTTGTGTTCCGGGAGTCCGATGAGTAGTTGAATTAGCAATGGTCCATGGAGCGAAGGTTTTTTTTTTTTTTTTTTTTTTTTCGCACGGCACGGCGTTGAGAAAGAAGTGAAGACTGGTGAGCATCTTGGACATAGTGGACGCAATAACATCCAGGGTCCATTGTATTTACATCACCAGCATCCCCTAATTTCCTTGCGCAATACAAATTCACAGTCATTCAGTTCGCCCCAATGCTTTGTGAATGTGCGGTCAAATATTTGAGAACGTAGTGATGTTAGATTAAGTCTTGATCTAAGATACGTAGAGGCCAAAGGCAGTCAAAATATCCAATCTTCATCGTCCTATTAGATTACCAACTACTGCACGTGAGCAAACCAAACACTACCAGGACCAACACAGTAAGTAGTGTTATAAACACTACAAGCACACGTTCAACATTTACTGGTACTGGGCGCGGTAGGTATCCCAGTAGCTGTAGATACGGCTCTGCTGTCCGTTGGAGAATCCGGTGAAGCACTCGCTGGAGAGAAGTTAGCTTTGATATCCATGGATGTGAGAATCAACTTGATGATTACTTACTCGTCGGAGTAGTTCATGTAGTTGGTGACAGAGTCGGTACCGGCAGAGTTGGGGCAGGTGTCACGACCGATCTGGCAACCGTAGGACTCCTGTTGTGACTTGTTAGCCGATGATCTCTCACTCTGGCGTGTTGCACTGGGGATATTTACTTCGGCCTCGTAGGGGGTGTCATCAACAGAGTCGCCATCACCGCTGCAGGCGTAGCCCTGGAAGGTGTGGAAGACTGCCTTGAATTAGCTGATGCTCTATGTGTGCAGTGCTCGCCATTGAGTGATAACTTACGTCCAAGCCAGTGACCGATCTCGTGAGTGGCAGTGTGACCAAGGCTGTACTCCTCGTAGCTGCCTCCCGGGACCGTGGTAGAGAGAATGACAACGCCGTCGCGGTTGAAATCAGCAGATCCGGGGGTGATGGTCTGAGGGAAGCGAGCATAGCCAAGGTAGCGCGAGCTAGCGACGAAGTACACGTTCAGATCAGCGTACGTGCCCTTGCGAAGCGCAGTCTTCATCGCGACCTCAGCACGGTCAGCAGCCCAGTTGGAGTTGACAGTCCAGTCAGCGCCAGCCTCGACAAAGGAGATGTCGTGGGGGGCGTAGGCGGTGTTAAGCACGGCAAGCTGCTCGTCCAGGGTGGCCTGGGTCAGGTAGCCGCCGCTCACGGACTGCGAGGAGGCCACGACGTGCCAGTAGACGTTGATCTGGATGGGGCCGGCGGCACGGGAGCCGTTGCCGGCAAGACGGGCGCTAGACTCCATGAGCTTGAAGTCTTGAGCGACCTGGAGGTCGACCTCGGTGGGCTCGTCGGTTCCGCAAGTTCGCTTGGCGAAGGCGGATGCCACCATGGAGGCGGCGACCAGGAAAGACTTGAGCTGCATGATGAAGAGAGTGCCGGGAAGATGGGAACGGAATGAGAAGACTGGAATGCCGATGGTGAGAACAATAGTTGTAATTCTGGCGGTCTTTCACGAGTCTTTATACATCTCGATCATCGGGGCGCTGAATTCCACAGAGTGGCGGGAAAATAGAATCAAGCGCCATCTCCCAACTTCGAACTCCCTCTTCTAGCCGCTCCGCCAAAACGATAGGCCATTCAGCGGTCGTGAACATCGCGTTCGTGGAGAAGATAAACTTGACAGCCGGCATCGGGTTGCATTTGCCCGGGATTTGACTCGTGAAGTTCAGCTACCTGCTCGATTCGTCCAAGACGTCATGCGACAGGACGGAGCTCAAAAGCTCGATTTTCACATCACAAATTGAAAGCTGGAAAATGCCATGCGCTGCCAAGAGGTTTTGCTGGTTAACCTGCCTTAAATGTGATTCTAAAGCCGCTGAAGAGGGTCCTGGTGCCTTGGCAATTACTACCTCGTATTACAATCTCCTCCCTGAGACCCTTGCTCATCAGAGTAGTTTATCTAAGCGCGTCGGCTGTGCGCGGTGCAGCATGCAGCGCCATTCGGTACCTGCCGACGCGCGGGATACGCGGGACATGGATCAACAGCAGGTAACGTGATCGTTGATGAAGGCATCGCACCTTGAAGATGTTTACAAAAATACACTCAAGACCGTTTTCTGTGGCCTGAATTTAGGCTGTCCACAGCCGCTCGTTTTGCGATTCTTTTCAGAGCAGCATCTTCCTTCTCAGTCTTGTCTCGCTTACAACCCTCCGCAGCTGGCCCGAGCACTTCGACTAAGGCATAATTTGGCATGCCGTATGGGCCTGTTAGAGGCCAAGGTCGTCGATCATATCGGCCGTTGCGAATCGCGATGTTGTCGTCTGTGTATTTTCTCAAAGCTTTGGGGATGCCCTGACCATCATGTCGACTTTGATGTTCCAAGACCTTGATAAGGTCGACGAACACAGTTGTCGGAGGCAACTCGAGGTCGAATCTCTGTAGCGAGCTAAGAGAATCCTGCAAGTCGTGGCTGACGATGCAAACTGACACGTACTCAGCCGCCAGTTGGGGAAAAATCTCTTTGACCTTCTCTTTCGCGTCGTCGTAGTAAAGTGAGAGCTCCTCGGTGGAGTTGTAGCGGTAATGCCATGGCTTCGGTCGGAGTCTCTTGTTGACCTTGGACCTCTCCAGCACGATGATCTTTTTCTTGCAGCACTGCCTTGTGGGGTGTTGCTTGCTGGATTTGGAGCCCGAGAGTGGATTCGCAGTTGGCGAGAGAATGTCCAGCTCCATGAACGGCGTTTCCGTGACGGAGACATGCGCGCCTACAGGTTCGCAGCCTACAATGACGACTTGGTCACTGTTCCAGCACTCTGCAAACGTCCCATTTTCTTTGGCGCACTCTTCGACTCTTCGCAGTTCACCCTTGGTGAGAAGGTGTGGCGTTTGGTGTGTCATCGTCCTAAGCGGCGAGTTGTAATCTTGGTTTCGATGAGTTGTCAAGTTTAAATCCGTCAAGTTTGATTTTGTTCGGAATAGAATCTGGTTCAATTGAGGTAAAGATGATACTGCCAGCTTTCACTAGAAATACAGAGGCAAATGTGGCTGTGCTTCTTTGTGGTTACGAATACAACAGCAAGAACACGAGTCGGGTTTTACCGGGGTTGAGTCACTCGGGGAGGCAAAGCGTTTCAGCCCGCCGTGGACTTTGTGGCACACAGTGGCGCATTTCCACGAGGAAGTTGGCGAAATCCTTGATCAATATCACTGGGTATTATTGTTGACTGTTGGTCGAGGATACGGAAGAGTTGAGCGTGAACATGACCCATTCAGACCCCGGTGCCGACTGAAACCTGCGCCCTACGGCGTGTCTAGCAGCTTCACAGGGCTCCGATCAATTCTTCAACTCCACAAGAGTAGTGATCTTCCGCTGCCAATCTTTTGATCCCATCTGCTTCTTTTGCACCGCGTTTTCATGTTCGCGCAGGCGTCAATTCCATTGATAGGCGTTACTACGCCCCTTCTGTCACTCTACTCCTCAAAAGGAATACTAGCCCCCACAAGAAGTCCTGAATATCCCTAGCCATCTCAGTAAAAACATGAATTGTCCGAATGATTATCGAAGGTGGGTGGATTGAGTTGTACATTGGAAGCTGGCACCGGAAGTCTTGACCATGCAGGATCAGGCTGATCTTGGTCCTAGTTCGTATGGCTCAGAGCTTCTAGGGCGCTCTTGTAAATGATGGTCAAAGCCTCATAAACAACTTTCCCATCATGTTTTGGCTTGTTTGTCTCAAACGACACCACAAACTTCTTCAACAGCTCCATGTCTCGCTGAGCGCCAGGCGTCTGCCTATTCAGCACGATGCTTAGAAGCAAGCCGTCAATACTCCACCCGAGGTCATGGCACATATCCCTAGAGGCCCACGATTAGTGTTGGACGACTGTGTTGTCCCAGTTGAAACTTACAACAGGAACGTATGGTTTTTTTTCGTCTGCATAGAAAGAGAGAGAATGTTTCTCGCGGCAGAGGCGCACTCATTCACTACCTTTATCGTTATGTCGCGGATGGCGGGGTCGCTAAAGTATGGAATGTGGCAGAATATGGAGGAGTGGATGGCGATTATTGTTTGGAAGTAGCTGCGATGCAGAGAGGTAATCTGCATCATATGGGAAATTGGCAAGTCTTCTGCTACAGTTGGAGGCCTAACAGATGCAGGCAGGTCATTTGCCCATTGCTGAAGCTCTGAAAGTAATTTCGAGGTGGCTTTCAGATGGTTCTGACTACCCTTCGCGGAAGGCAGGGGCGATCGGAGGTCGTCGTACACTCTGGCCTGTATCTTCGCAAGAAGCAATTGCTGCCGTAGGTAGTTGAGGCTGCGACCTTCTGGAAGATTGATGACTCCATAATGGTCAACGGGATTCTCATCAGGCAAACCAACGACTAGCTTTACAGTCAGAAGCGGAGGTTTAAACAGCCGTAGTGACAGGCGTTGGTCCATAACATAAGCCCTGTAAAGAAGCCGGCTTTTGTGGATCTGGTCGGTCGATGGAGCTCCAGAGGAAGATGCGGCCACATGGTATCCAGCCAGCAACATCATCTGCGTTACTGACTCAAGTAAAGTTGCAGCTGCAGAGCTTCTGGACGTTGATTCAAGATAGGTCGTCTAACGAGCCTTGTTTTAGTTTGTGTTCAACAACATGGCGTTTGACGCAATTGCGTACCATCAGGAGCAGCGTGCCCACTGCTAATGTGTCGGGGACCTCCATCATAATGCTGGGCAGCACCCGCATGGCGTTCTCCACAAGCCTCTCCGTAATCGCATTTTGGGCGCCATGCAACGTCCACGAGGCGCATGCACACACCATGCTAATGGCTGCATAAGCCCCTTGAGTTGGACAAGACTGCCCTTGGACATAACTCTGGAACACGCCCTCAATGTCCTCATTTCGGAAGAACTGGAAGTCATTGTTGACCGATTCTAGGAAGACTGGGTGACATTAGACACGGTAGTAAGTAACCAAGGATGAGTGGGCCTACTCTTGAGACACTGCAGTGCTGTGTCTAGCATGGGAATAGGATGCATCGGGCCACCTGAAAGATTAAGTGCAGGGAAATTTGGATAAACCGCTTTGCTACACAGCTTGCTAAATGTGTGGTTGCCAATCATGTAATCTACGCATTTAATATGATGGACATCAAAAATGGCGCATGAGCCTGTGCTTATTGTTAGCCCGATTGCTAGCCCGCACGAGAAAGGGAGTCGTCATGAATTATGCGATCAACCAGCAACCTACTCTGGTATCGGAACTTAACAACTGGCTGATCGGGTGCCCCTATCCTAGCCATCGGTAGTGCGTCTCGGCGGATGAGACGGTACAACACATCGGGGCTCGTTACGTACGACTCCTCGCATAGAGTATCAAACCCTAGGTGGGCAAGTGGAGAGATATGCGGATGTCTCGAGTCCGATGTATGAGCGACGTTCTCGACCGCGTTGCTGGGTGCCAAGCTCTGCACCATCTGCTCAACCTGCTGTAGTCTCCGGATCATACCAGCACGAGAGCCGGAACCCGACCTGTTCTAGTGCGTCAGACACACGTCCGTGGAATCATTAACGGTGAGCGAGCGATACTTCCTACTGGTGGGCGCGCGGAGCCGAGTGTGGGAGTAGACGCAGTCCAGCTCCTTCGCCACACAAGTCGAGCATGCAGGCAGGGTCGAATCGCATCTCACCTACACGCCCCGTCAGCCGCTGCGCCACCGATGGCGCGTATAGAGCGAATGAGAATACCTTTCTCTGCCTACACGGAGTGCAAGCCCATCTGGACCGCTCCCCCGACGGTTTAGGGATAGCTGTTTCTGTCGGTGTAGACATGTTCGGAACTTCGGGCGCGGATCGTGAAGCTCGGAAAATGCGAAAGAAGGAAGGCGGATGGCGCAGCTTTCAATCGTCAAGCTCAGACTACCATAGTTGGCTTAATAATACAGAAGGCCCCGAGACTTTGCTGAAAACAAAGATAATTTCTCCATTGTATTTGTTTCCGCCAGGGTCCGATGTCCATTGATTGGGGATTTCTCGGTTCCCCGCAGATGTTCCGGCTCTCCATTTTGTGCCGAGCCGGTCGCCCCACACATTTTCCGGTCTCCGAGTCCCCGTCACATCGGCGCCGGGCACTGACGGCAGTGATTGCTTTGCCAAGGCGCAATGATTCTATTATCGTCATTCCGAACTAGGGCATGCACGATCTTTCCGCTTCCTTTGTAAGGGGGGCCGTCTCTGTCGCAATGTTCTGAAGCGCGGTTCGGCGGAGGTCGTAAGCCAGGATAGTATATAATTCTTATGTGAATCAGGTAGCCAACAGCTATGGATTCACTCAAACTGAAAAGCTAAAGGATCGGTTCTGGCGACTTAGCCGCCGTTGGAATGATCTCCAAAGCTGTTAAGGTTGCCGTTTATGGCGCCGCTGGCGAGTCAGCGGGTCTGATCGTAGATGAGCTTCTCGCATCGACGACTCCATGCTTTGTACGTGTCTATTTCCGTCATGCCATCGGTGGTGCAGGATTGACACACTGGTATTTCATATGTAAGCTAATGTCGTTATTTAGGAAGTTACAGCTCTGGTTCGGCCCTCTTCAATTTCGAAGCCAGCCTATACCAAGCTGGCTCAACGCGGCGTCGAAATCGTAGCTATCGATCTGGAAGGACCAGAAGTTGACGCTGCCAGGGTTCTAGAAGGCCAGGATATTGTCATTGCCTCTTTTCCCCCCAACGCGCTCGATTCGCAACTGCCCCTGATCCAAGCTTCCAAACTGGCGAACATCAGGCGGTTAATCCCAACTGCTTTTGCGATGGCTCTTGACCCAAGAGATATCTCTTCTGTGCAATCCATGGTACGTTCAAATCTTATTTTTCTGCCTTTGCAAGATGTGCCACAGTCTAGATCACTCGATCAATCTCTCTACTACGTCTTGCACGTCCTTTGGACCTGTCACGGCCGCTGATTTCCCTACAGAGAGAGAAGATCTACAAAGAGCTTGAATCATGGGAAATCCCATACACCATCATTGATGTCGGGTGGTGGTATAACGGCTTCATACCTGAGGTGCCGTCCGGGAAAACTGATCATGCCATTGCGCTTCCGGACTTCCTCAGGAACTTGGTCCCTGGAGACGGAACAATGAAAACCTATGTAATTGACAACGAAGACGTCGGAAGGTTTGTCGCTCGCATCATTGTTGACTCCAGGACTGTCAATAAGCGGGTTATGGCTGCGGGAGCAAGCATGTCTTTCAACGAAATGTTTGCCATTGCTGAAAAGCTCACAGGCGATACTGTTACCCGAAAGCATGTATGTTATCAACTCCCAATCGTTGCTCTACCGTAACCTAACAATCTCTTTCATACAGGTTTCGGCTGAAGAGCTCAAATCCATGATCGTCGGCGCAGCCTCTCAACTACAAAGCGATTCGAATAACTATTTTTTACTTGTCGGCAAGCTGTGGCTGGAATATTACTACTCCTCTTTCATCGACGGCTACAATAGCCCGGAGGGTGTCAAGCGCTTGGGCTACATCGTGGCTGGAGATCTGTACCCCGATTTCAAGCCGACCACCTTCCGAGACTTCTTCCAAGAGACCTTAGATGGCAAGAGACGAATCCCATATTCTACGAGATAAATCGTGAGTCAGCCTCTTTGTATCAGATTCATACAAAGTTTAGACGCACTGTAGAAGCGGTTTAGAGGCTAGGAATTAGAGACATCGTCGCGAATGTCAAAATTAGATTTCGATCGACGCAATTCAAATCATACAATACACTAGAAGTTATGGCGCAAATAGACTCCCAACACGACGTTCCAGTTTACCATGAAGAAGGGGTCGCTTTCTTTTATCCTTCATGGGCGAGCAACCGATGTTGTGACCATGTTCATACGCAGGTGTGCTAGCGCTTACTTGTGGCTTGAAACCCCTACCATCTTAAGGACTGCATACGCTTATATAATGACTTTAGCTCACATGAAGCAAACCTCTATATTAAGCGAGTTGCCCGCTTTTGGTCTCTGACCATGTATATGCAACAGGTCATCTTTTGCTTCTAATCGTCGCCAATCTGTGTGGCGCACCTGGCCCCCAGAGCATGCCCCAACCACCCGGCGCACGAATGATTGGCGGCCCTGTGTCACGAAAACGCACCATTCAAAGTAGAAATAAGGTCAAAACTGGATGTGCAACATGCAAGTAAGACTCGAATCATATCGTCGGCGCTAGCCCTAGAAATCAGGGTCCAAACCGGGATTGATCTTTGCGGTCATTCCACTAACTCGGTAACAGAACAAGGAAGATCAAATGTGACGAGGAAAAACCCTCTTGCCACAGGTGTACGAGCACAGGCCGCACTTGTGATGGTTACGAGTCTCCATTTCGACTGGTTTTGACACACCACGCATCTCACTCAGCAGGTGCCAAGTTGGGTACGACTAGGATACAGCACATCCGGCCGAGTACAGCTGCGATTGAGATCAGTCCCGAAGACGTTAGTCTTCTTGGCCGTTACTTCTCAACCAAGACCATATTCGACGTGGACCTTGCCTGCGACCTAGAGGCTCGGCAAATCCTACAAGCCAGTCTAACTGATCCATCAGTCCGATTGGCAGTCTCATCGCTTAAAATTCTCCGAAAGCATCTCGAGACTTGCGAGGATTTTACCTTTTCTTCTTTGAGACAGAAGTCGGGTCGAGACTATGACCATGGAGTTCAGCAGTACTGCATGGCCTTAGGGGGCCTAGCGTCCAAACTGTCGTCTCCGGGCTCCGACGAAATAAGGTCGGCGTTGCTTTGCTGCCAAATATTCCTCAGCATCGAGCAGGTGCGCGGCAATTACTCAGCAGTAGCTCAGCATCTTATTCAGGGACTCAGTATCATGCATGAATATCGGGCACGGCCATTGTTGATTGGGAGAGACAAGTTGATACCGGCAAGCCATAGCAAGATTCCTCTACTCGACGTCTTCGTCCTCAAACTTTTCATTGCACCATGCAAATTTGCAGATTCTCCGGCATCAACACACATTGAGGAAACAGCCACGGGTGCATGCCCGGTGTTGTCTCACCAACAGTCTGGGAAATCTGAATCTGTCCCTGCTCGTCCCATAGCGCCCGACATGCGCACACTTCTTACCAGGATTGCCTCGAGGACGCTTGAATTCCTCGATAAGGTTTCGAACGTTGAGTCGACGGCAATGGCCCTCTTCCTTGTTTCCGAAAAGGCATCTCTCCTGGATAGTTTGGACTCGTGGTATTCAATGTTTGAGCGCGTTCATTCGGATGCAAAAGCTAGACAACGGGAGTCTCTATCAGTGTCTTTCTTACGTTTGTTCTATCGGACATTGCACATCGTGCTCTTAGGGGCAATCTCCTGCGATTTAGAGTATGACGAGAAGCGACTGGCCGAGATTGAGCAATTGCGCCTTGTGGCAAATAATGTAGAGGAAGGATTAAAGGCTTATCGAGGTTACAGGGGTGCTGATAGTAAAGAACGTGTGTCGAATCCAGCATGTTGATGAGTACTTGATGTGTTGACGGATTTCTGTCGACTCTCACAAGTGAACTTGGGCATGCAATGGACTTCAACAGCTTCAATGTAATAAAACCATCTGCAATATTGTATATAACACAATCGATCTCTAATTGCCTCATTTACTACCATATCACTGTGTCGCCTTTGCAGCCTCCTTATCAGCGGTCAGGACTTGCTGTATGGCTCGCCTGTTGATGACGCGGTTCCACCTTGCACTCACGGCTTTTCGACCGAGGATTAGATCTGCATATCCGCATGCAACGAGCCTCTGGATCAGGGGTATATAGTAAATGTCCACGAGAGTGAAGTCCTCCCCACCCATGTAGTCGCTGTGTTGCAATGCACGTTCTGCAACGTCAAAAAAGGCTTCGATGGACCGTGTTGCTCCTGACACGACGGTCTCATCAGGAGGCAAGCCCATGAATCTCTGCTTCACAAACTTCTCAAACGCAATTTTACCGGCGGGGTCGGCAAAGTAAGACATCTCCTCCGACTGCGCTTGTTCAAAAAGTGCAGTAGCTTCCCTGTCGGAGTCGGGCGGTAGAAGCGGGAAGCAGTATTTCTTGGCGAGGTACTTGCAGATAACCCTACTCTCATAGAGAGTGAAACCGTCGGGGAAGATAACGACTGGGACTTTACCCCAAGGGTGTCTCTTCATATAGTCTTCCGACTGTGCGGGTTGGTGTCAGCACATGACTCTGAGCAGATGTCGGTTTACACACCTTTTGTTCCCCCTTTTGTAGGTTGATCAAAACAAGTTCGTAGTCCGTGAAGCCACCTTCAGCGAGAGTCAAACGAACACGGTCTGTGTTGGTCGAGCCACGAGCGCCATATAGAGTGAATGCTGGCATTTTGGATGAGTGTAATATTTGCGACAGAATTCCGCGGTTGTTGGTGATGAACTTCGACATCATGTTGGATAACTTGGGGACGATCGTGACAAAGTAACCTGATTTTATAATCTTTGGCACGGAATTTCTGCCTCACAGGCAACAACACCACACATGATACTCGGAACCGCCATCATCACATATGGTTGGCCGGCTCGCTCACACTACTTGATTGAGTTAGCGCGGGCGCAGGCTACGTGCTGACGGCGCCCGCTTCCCCGATTTAATCCTCCGGCCGTGCCGCCCGGTGGGTCCCGTGTCGTCCGAGACCGTTTGTAGTATCCGGACCGAGCAAGCCAATCAGCAGACACCATAAATGCAATTCTAGGCGTAGGTGTTGCGGTCTCATGCCCATCTTTCATCAGAAATATAGTTCTTAAGAGTTGGATTTGTGTGCGACCGATCGTTGGTCCGTCCACGTTAAATACATGGACATGCCTATTTGTTTTGGTAGCATTGCAAAATCCAATATCAGCAGTTTCATTTTACGTTCGAATCGGCTTCACGCTTAGACAGTAGATTACAAGCCCAAACTGGTCCTCTTCTCACTTGTCATCATGCACTTCCTGCTTCTCGGCGCGACAGGGCGTACTGGAAAACAGGTTGTGTCTGAACTCTTGTCTCAAGGACATACAGCAGTAGCTCTCGTCCGCTCTCCTGGCGGTCTTCCAGACAGTCCTGGCCTTACCATCGTCACCGGATCGCCGCTATCAAAGCCTGATATCTCATCAGCTCTTTCGGCTACGCCTCCTCTAACTCCTTCCGCCGCCATCATCACCCTGAACACAGTCCGCGAGTCTGACAGCCCTTTCGCACGTCAGCTTTCACCTCTCCGCTTCCTAGCCGACTCATGCGCCAATGCTTGCGAAGTTCTCCAGCAGGCCGGCGTCCGTCGTATCGTGGTCATGTCGACAGCTGGCGTTGGTGATTCTTGGTCGAAGATGCCATGGCTTTCGAAGGCATTCATGAGCTGGACCAACATCAAGTTCGCCCTGGAGGACCACGGTCTCGTGGACAAGGAGATCCGTTCTACAGAGATGGAGTGGACACTTGTTAGGGCAGTAAGACTCGAATTCGATGACCCTAAGTTACCGAGTCAGACCAACACCAAGGCGGAAGTGGAGACACTGGGTAGCGACGGTGCCGGAATGCGCGTGACTGACAGCGTCAGTGTTGGTAGTGCGGCAAGATTTCTCGTCAAGGTTGCAGTTGAGGGTCTCTTCATCGAAAGTGCAGTGGTAATACGGGATTGACACCGGCGATGGTCTTGCAACTCTGAAGGTAGTATGAGGATTTATTCCAGATGATCCAATAAAATCTTACTTGCCTCACCATTGTTGAATTATTCACGTCCGCTTCAAGCCACTGTCGGTCAAATCAACGCCGATCTCCGGTATCTCCCCTCCAATGTGTGGATTGAATCGCCTTTGATCAAGACTATCAAAACTTTGGTCATTGAATTATATATGTCTCAGCGCAATACTCAGCATGAAACCGATCAGGCCTGCCACTTTCCCAGTTTCGACTTATCCAACCTTGAAGGACACCAGTTAGCACTTCTCTTCACGACGCCCCAGACGTCATAATCAAACGTACTGAATACATCCATCCTGTACTTGGTTGATACGTTGCCAGTTGGATGGCTCGCTGATTGACGCCACACACCCCGCAAGTCCCGGCGTCGTCAACCGATCCGTGAATATGTCAATGGTACAACCTCCAAAGACGATGTTGACACTTTTGGCATCATAGTTGGCGTACGACTTGTTGATGCTAGTCATTGTGAAGCACTGAGCGAGGTGCTCGGTGCCGGTGTTGGAGCCGCCGCCGTAGTGGAATGTCGTTCCACCGGCGCACTGGTCATGGTCATGGAATGTGACCGACCACGCAGAAACGGAAGTTACAATGAAGGACAACAGTGCGAGCTTCATGATGGTCTTGGTAATAACTGACGACCGGGAAAAAGAGAAAGTTAGCACAACGTATTGAGTTCCAAAGTCAACTGAAGTACGAACACTTTGTATTGACATCGGATGAACGGCACTGGGGTGCTGTAGCCAGCCCGTCGTTAAGGTTTGTAGGGCAGGACGGCCGACAGTGATTTGAGTAATACGCCCTTCCCGCTTAACCACATACCGTTCGGGTGTCCCAGATAGAGCACCTCACAAGCATTTGATCTGACTCGCAATTGCGATTTCCTCGAAGTATCTTGCTCAAAATGAAGCCCAGTGATGTCTTTAATTCGGCATCCTCCAAACTTGGAGCCACGGGAGTTGCCGCTGATACGCATGGCTCGCATTCGCATTTCAATGACAGGGGTCTCTTTCAACCTGAAATATTTTGACTCACTCTCCCGAGGAGGGTCAAGACTGACCGCTGAACTAGGTGCCTGAGCGGAATGTTATCCTCCTTTCGAGGAGATGATAGGACTAGTTACATACGGAAGCCCTTCAACGAGAGATCAGATCAGTACCGTGGTTGAATATCAGACAGCCTGTTCGTGTTGACGCTGAAGACGTCTTTGCCGATCATAACAGACAGTAAAATGTCACACAGCATGCTGGCGTCCCGCCCTGGTAAGAAAGTGGCTTGCGGTGCGCATGAGAAACAGACAAAACCGATGTGGCACGGTGTTGTTGTGATGCTGTATGGGCTGCCGTCTAATCGGGTGTTCAGGCTCTTCCATCCGCAGGTTTGTCTCCTGCCAAGCTTCGAGCGACGGCCGACCGGCCGGCTCTTGCATCCAACGTCCCCCCCATCACGGAAGTAACAACGCCATACAGGGGCGCAGTCCAAGGTATGAGCTATTGGTGACCCGAACATGGAATATGCTCAAAGTTCAGGTGGCAGCCTGAAATGTTGGGCGACCCGGAGCGTTTGGTCAGCTTCTTTCGGTTCCGGCGCCACCGTGGGATATCGCTCCCCTGGGAGATTGAAAACAAGGCCGGCATCAAGACAGCCTGCCATACTTTGTTGCTCATGAGTAGTGGGTATGGGACTGAAGTTTGGTCGCCGAAAGAGATTGCGCCGCTCATGTTAGGTCAACACCATCTCTTCCTGCAGTCTGGCAACATCACAACCCATGTCCCCAACTACCATGTGGTAAAAAAGAACCAGAACATTCCCAATTTCCGAATCTCGCCATCACGGTTGGCTAAGAGGCCTGCTACCTAGCACCAACAGCATCATAACCTAGAGCAAGGGGCACACTCATGGTTACTTTTCATTTTTCCCAATCTCATATGCAGATAAGCTGCGTTGACCATGTACGTCTCACGCCGGGGGCTTCAAAGTGCACAAAATATCGAGTCCAAATTTCCCGCAATGCAAGGTTGGCTTTTCCATGCGCTCTTGATATCCTATCCTGTGTTCCTCAATGACGAGGGCCGGGGGTTCGCGGGGTTGACTTGGATACGCTGGGAGGGTGGGAATGCACCTAAACCTGCTCCGGGAGCACGGCTCAATCTTCGAGAATGGGAGCGTCCCTTTAGTCGGGCAGAAAAAAGTCCCGACGTTGGCAAGAACGACTTCGATCTCTCACCCCTGATGCCTGAACATCTCATCGTACGAGACTCTCGAGACCAGATGGCTGCTCCCAGCCCGATACTTGGCTATTGTGTCTTGGCGTCCGATGGTGATCAAGACCATCTGGTTTTGGCCTTTGTCCCGGGATGACTGGGGGCTAAAATGGAACACCGCATTGTAACATGAACAAGATGAACGGCGAGACTTCCCGGGTTCGGCGGATTGAAGAAAGAAGCATTAGCTATCATGCCATATTCGGCCAGGTAAAAACCCCGAAGTCCAGTTTCTGAGGCCGGTTACGACGTGAAGATGGAACATCTTCTTCGCACGCCGGGTTGTGTTGCTTCAGGGTGTCATGCAGGGTTGAACTTATTTACTATTCTCCCTGGGAGCTACTCGGCGTGGGGTCCGGAACACAGCCAACCGGAATTGTCTTCAGTACCCCGAAGGATCCCCAAGCAAGGATCCGGCTTGCATCTCCTTTCCCATTCTCCTGGGTATTCCTGATTTCCTTCAATACCAAGATCCATCTTCCCAGTCGCCTTGCAACCCTGAAGGGCACCTTGATTGTCCAATTCGTCGAAGAACTGTAGGCAAAGTCTTCGCTCCGGTCGCGACATTCTCGGGCATAGATGATAGGTTGCAAATGCCGGGATTTCAGGGCTCCGAAGGGCCCTCCTGACTTCCCAAGGCCAGCCTATACACATCTGTATCGACAACACCAGCGTTATCCAGGGGATCCGAGGTGAGGCCCTGGACTCCTCACAAGCTGCCTTCCTAGAGATCCAGGAAGCAGCTAGGATACACGATATACAAACCCACTGGTCCCCAGGGCACCAAGGGATAAAAGGGAATAAAGAGGCTGATAGCCTAGCTAAGGAGGGTATAACGCTACCAGTCCCCAGAGGCCTACTAGCTACCCTAGCAGGGATCAAGCGGCTTGCTCAAGAGCGTAAACGACACCAGTATAGGAAATGGTGGAGGCAAGAGGCAGCCCCTCGCTATATACAACTAGGGCTTAAGGCTA
>JANUHK010000418.1:0-21369 GCA_026319125.1 Colletotrichum noveboracense | reverse complement strand
TATTCTAAGCTGAAGAAGGAAGAAAGGACTTTACAGGGATAGGCGCCTAGCAGCGGTGAAGCATACCGGGGCTAGGCGGTGTGCTACAGCAGAATAGTGGATCCGGCGGAGCCGGATCTCGGTAGCTGCTCCGGCAAAGCTGGAGATCTCGGCCGGGCTCTAGCCCGTGACACATATGACTTTAACATCGCGGCCTCTTCAACCATGTTTGACGAAAACAACCTGCAGAGTTTCTTGCAGCCCCTCAGTTGGGATTATGCGGACGGCATGCTTCCATACTGGTATGAAGAATGGGAAAGGACGCAAGGAGATGTCTCTTGACGAAAGACTTCGGAGAGGGGGCTAGGTATTCGCCAAAAATGGCGTCTTATTTACGATCGTTCATCCCCCCACTTGAATATGTCGGCTGCAGAGATGCATGGCAACAGCCACTTGTCACAACTCTGTGCGTGTCTTCATCTCGTATCCGATGACGAAGAAGGAATATGGAAAAGATTAGATACAAAGAACACCCTCAATGCCAACGAGAACTTCTTTCCCTGCCCACGGGCAAATACCGGCCTGTTCGACGACTGACATATACATGGTCATTTCTCGCCGCAAGGTTTCCGGAGAGGACGTAACCTCGGAAAACACCGTGTACTCGATAGGTCCCTGGGCAGTCCATCCAACTTTATGCCTGGAGTTGTTGATCTATGTGAGGACTGACGCACAGCAGGCATGGCCATGAGCCCGGTGAGAGTTTCCGCTTTCATAAGAGTGCCTGCCATCTGCGGTGGTGTTGAAACAAGAAAAAGTTTCCAGCTGGTACGTCACTGGATACGTCCCCGACACCGTTGAAGACGCCTTATGATTTCGTCCGAGGGACTTTGGGTCAGCCATAGTAAGCTCGGAGACATCATTTTCCCAATTTTTTACATCTTGATTTACATCGTCAACTCGTACCGAGGTCAAACAACAGTCAACGGACCTCGCTCGGACTTACAACCTACAGGGTCGATATCAAGCGGCGGTGGAACATGGAGCAGATGTGGCAGAGACGATGAAGGTAGCCCAGGGAGAGACGCACCCAGATACCCTTGACTGTCTTCGCAATTTGGTCCTGGCCTACCACCACGTCCAACGGCATCAGCAAGCCGAAAGGTTGAACTTTGAGGTCTTAGGGGCCACGCGCGAGGAGCTGGGTGGAAATCATCCAGCTACGCTCCAAAGCATTAGCAATCTTGCCTCCTCATACCTTGAGACAGGCAAAGTCGAGAAGGCGGGGAGCTCACGACCGAGTTGTTGGACCGCATAAAATGGATCCAGGCAAGAACCGTGCGCCAGCCCACTGGTACAGCGGCCTTGACGAAGGGTTTGAGACCAGCGGCCGCAGGACAGTCTGTAGCCAACGAATCGGACGACTGCCCCTGCTGCCGTCATTGTCCCCGCCCACGCATGCTATAGCGCGGTGGAGCGCCTTTCCAACGATACGTTCCCATCGCGGCATGCAGGCGTGACCACCTGCAGTGTGTCCAATCTGCCTAGCACTTCGACACAGGGGCGTGACGATATGGTTGTGCCAGGGGTGCATAGTGGAGTCGCAGCCCTGCTGTGGTGTTACTGGCGCTTAGCTGGCGATCGGACATGGTGCGGACCCGAAAGAGGACTGCGGGGAGAATTGGATGTTTTGTTGGCGGCAGCGTCTGCAGGGGCAATGTCGTGACTTCGCGAGGTTTCTACGTCAGTAGCCTGTGTTCTAGAAGCCTGTCGTCCCAATTCTCACCCTCGATTCAAAATACTCCATTGGTAGGAACACTCAGGTGCCATGGCTACTGCAATTGAGGAAGACGCCGACATCCCAGCTTCTGCAGACGCGTCTTCGAGGCAAGAGGGGATGGCCGGGATGCGGAATGTTGTAAAATCCCCACGATGCCTACCCGAATGCCTCGGGGGGCGCCTGGCTCTCGAACCTGGCTAGGCAGGGTGGCGAAGTGGATGCCCAGATAAGGCCTTGCCTAGCAAACACGAAAGCGATGTGCTAAGCGAACCGCGAGCCAGACGTGCCACGCGCCGTTGCATTGTGTCTTCCGAACACGCCAACACGTCTGGGGTTCCCTCCGCAGCCTCGATCCTGCAAGCGCTAGGATGAGCCCACCGCACTGCCTGGTGACGAACGACCCCCCTAACGGGCGCTAGTCTTGGCTGGCACGCCGCAGCAAAAAGTGGATTGAGCAGCGACTACCCTGTAATCGTTAACTCGATAAGGCGCAGCCACCGGACGTGCGACGTGCGACGTGCCGCTGGCCGCCCGCCACGCGGCTGTCTCCTCTATCGGCCGACGGCAGGGAGCTGATGGCGGTAAGGCGCACGGGCTGGCAAGTCCTTGCGGTCCCCTCAACTGAAGTGTGCAGTACCTCGTCTACCCTGCGCCCAGGTACCGCAACGTGGGCGTCGTTTAGGGTGTGGCCGACCTGCAATGACCAGGCGCTCAAAGGTAGTCCTGACGGGCCGTGTGCCCCGCATGGCTGCTGCCCACGTCCAAGCTTGCGCCAAGGTGCTCTGGGGCATCGGCGCGAAGGGCTGGCTCACGGCAGGCCATTTGTGCCATGTGCGACGATGCAGCCGCCGTCCTTGCTTCGGGCCAGTGGAGGTGGACGTGCACCACGCGGTTACGACGCGTCCCAGACTGCGAACCGTCAGCCCACACGAACGTACTTCCCATGTTCGGTCAACAGTTCGTCGGCACTCGAGAAGAGACACCGCCAGAGACACATACTTCGATACCCCGACTGTGAGAGCCAGCAAGCGGCGGCGACCAGATCAGGACCCGCCCGCTCGTCTCGAATGCGCAATGGTCAGCTCACGGCGAGATGACGGCTGTCGCGTTGTTGCTATCCGCTTCGACGGCGAACTGCCGAGGTCATCAGATGAACACATGGTTGATAGCACACATGACTGCAAGGGAGAGTCGCCAAAATGACAGCAGCAGATCCTCTGCTATATTGCCCATTTGCGAACATCATATTGGAAAATTGTACACGGACGGGGACGTAGTCATCCTCCCCGGCACTTATCTGTTGACCGCGCTCAACGGCGTTCATCGGCTATCGGCGCGTGGGCCGGATCCTTCGAACACTTTCTGCAAGCCTATTTTATCTCCCGCTTGTCCGATGATCTTCCACCGCGATCCATCATGCTCAAACACGAATCTTGATAAAATCCCAGCGGCGCACGACACAAATTGAATCGCACATGAGCTCCAGAAAGGTCTAGGGAGCCGCCGCACCATCGAATTATGTTTTAGCGTCGACGAAAGAGATTTTACTGGCTCGCCTCGCCTTCCCCTCAAATCCGTCGACTGTTTCCATTGCGTCTGTGCAGTGTGGTACCACACTTCGCAGCTTTTGGGCATGCTCAAGAAAGTATCCCGGAGAACGCCGTGTCGAGGGCTTAGTGTGTGAAAGACTGGTGCGGATGTAAACTTGATGCATCGCCACTTTGACAACGCTGGCGATGGGCGGGGGTTCCCCGACGTTACCGCCCCGGCGGAGTGTTCGAACTATGGTGACTGCGTAGATTGAATTGACACAACGCCTCTCAATTCCCGACTGAAGTGTTCCTTAACCCTCAGAAATGATATAGTGAATTACATCATCCAAGCCAAATGTTGATCTCCCCATTTCAGCATGGTACCGGTTAAAACCAGCTGCCGCCTTCTCCTCGAAGTTTTACACATATACCGAAGTCTCGTAGCATATGCACAACCACAACAAAGCCACCGATAGGAACAACGGCGTAGCCCAAGATAAGGCACAGGTGCATTTGTGCGCCGACAGAAAGCTTGACGTCTTTTCGGTCCTGACGAGGCAACATGGGCCTCCCTTCCAACAAATCATAAGGCGTCCCGACTATGTTCCCGACTGCGATACCAAAGACGAGCCACATCATAGTCCATACACGCTCATACAAAGCGCTTTGGCCAGATTTGAAGCTCGATAATATGCCTATGATCCCAATCGGTACGGCGGATATGTAAAAGCATATCGCGGAGAATATGTCGGTCATGAAATTGCCACGAAGCTCGGTCATCTTCTGGCGTATATCAACCCGGGGAGCCTGCGGCTTGGCTTCAGACGACGGCAGAAGAAGGGCACACATGATTCCTTCCGCCTCTGGAGTAAGACGGCCCACAGCACCCTCGACGGCGATGTTGCCGTCGGGGCACTTATCGAGCCGGGCTCTCAGCTGTCGGAGTGTTTCGTTCTCGACAATATAAACTGTGTCATACTGAGGCCAGAGCAAGTTACCGAAAAGATTTATCGACGACATCCAGGCGTAAGGTACGACCGTCAAGCCAAAAGCAGCGTAGCCATAGAGCTCGATCTGCTCAGCTCGCGTGCGAAGGAGAGTTGAGACGGTAAACATCAGTTGTACTACAGCTGCTCCTGCCTTGAGAAAGCTATAGCGGGAGCTCAGGGACGTCGTAAGCGACTTGTCTTCCATGAAAGTCGCCTCCGGTGGAACTTTTATGAGGCTGTATCCTTGCGGAAGGCGCCAGCGACCGAAAACCTTCGGATAGAAAAACCCTGCTCATGTAGCATGATTGTCAATATCAGTTGCTGCCACAACTTCCATAGGATGCGCACGTCACACGTACCGTTGTCGGACCAATTTGTTTTGTTTTCTCCCGAATGCCGGATAGGATCTTCGCCTGCATCTCCTCTTTCCGTGTCTGCGCTCGATTCTTCGGTTTGGGTTTTCCGAGCTGGAGGCGTCTGTTCCCTTGTAGAGTTCGTGTTCTCCGGCGTTAGAACTACTGCGTAAAGAGCGCCGGCCCGCGCAGCCGTCTGCAACTGCGACCAACGGGATTTGTCGCGGGTGAAAAGATCACGACAACCTTGAATAACAGCATGGACACCATTCTGGATGCCCCCGCCAGGAAAAAGTAAAGCGCCGATAATAGTGATCATTGTAGCAGCTGTACTCTGACCTGGGCGGGTCGTAACAGTTGCTGCGTGCGCTATGTAATTGCCTAGAATGAACACAGCCACATCGATCCAGCTACCAGAATAACAGAGTAAGGTACAGCTTCCTCTATCAAAGTAGCCGGCAATGGTTGGGCATTGGGAATTGTCTCCGCTATTGTGGGTGGTGTTACTGCCAGTAGTTTGCCCATAGACTGATAGAACAAACACTGTGACGAAAATCGACCAAATGATCCACATGTTGTTGATTCAAACAGCACTGAAAAAGGTATTCGTTTGAAGAGGAAAAGTAGAAGGTGTCTAGGAGTTGGTTCTGCAGATGGAAATACAACTCGACCACAGCTTGACATTTATACAGTTCGATGTGTGCGCTGAAGCTTCTGAGACATCACAATCTCATTAGACGGGAACCTTTGTAAAACACAAAGCCACTGCATCTGAATGATTCAAGCCATAAACCCATCAGGGTCAACCTGATCCCCTATGAGTGCGGCTGGACTGCGTTACATGCAAGCCCACTTTCCTCCCTTTCAGCAAGTCCATGTATGAAATCTAGGGTGTCAATCAAGCCATCCAATTAAAGGGTAATGATCGTTCACATATGTCCACAGTCGTTCATATCCCGTCTCTCAGAAGCCCATACCGGTGGTGTCTATGCCCACATATGATCCTCGGCTATACTCCCTTTTCAACGCTGCGGCTGTATTTGGGGTCGGTAGAAAGTCATCTCGAGGCTGTGCCTCAAATTATTCAGCGTCTTTTCGTCAGTGACTGTGACCAATCCTGCTGTAGGTAGCACGCGAGAGCATGGAATGTTATTAGTATAACGAACGAAGAAGATAAGGGTACAGCAATAAAAGCAGCTATATCAAGCAGATAAAGACGCGGAAGAGATTGAGCAACAGGATGAGGGTGATTGATCAACATTGGTTTCAGTATTTCAACTGCTCTCTGATGCTGTGTCGTTGAATTCATACTGCAGTGTAACCCGCTTCGTAACGGACTAGCTACCGTCGATGAGGGGATCGTTTTTGTCAGAGTAGTCACGATAATCGAGTTGGGGTACGAATATTGATGTTTTGGGTGGCTCATTGATCAAGGAACTGACCTGACACATATTTTCTGCAAGGAATTTGGGGTTCCGCAAACCCCCCATCGACCCGGCAAGCAACCGTAACCTGCGCATCGCTTACGACCGGCTGGTCGGCTCTGCGCTCTGCAAACGGCGATGGGACGATCTCAACGTTAAGACCGAAACCGCCGCTACGAGTGGTCACACCATCTAAGCAAAATTGCTTCGGCTCGGATGGTCCGTACGTGACTTGATTTCTCATGGAGCGCTAAGTGTTCAGGGCACTCATCGGACTCGGGGTGGGTGGTGGTTCTTTCCTGCAGGCAGATGGACGTGAGAAATAGTCACGATTCTCTGGGTGAGAGTGTTACCTTGGGTGCCTTTCACGGACCGGCAGCGGCCTCGTTACGACGCCCGTCGTGGTAGCGATATCCTCTGCTGGAATACTTGTGCCCCCTTACACGTCAGATCCAGATGTAAGCGAGAACTACTGTGTTAGGACTCACAGGCTTGCGATCGCAAGGCGAAGCTCAAAATTTCGTCTCAATAAACCTACGTGGCGGGTGCAGTCCGAGATATCCTGTCCCTTGTAGCGGAAAAGCTGCCAAGAGCTGAATGAGCGCACCGTGTCGGCCTTTCCCAAGGCGAAGCGGAGCAGACTCGTGGTCATAGCCTCGAGAACAGAAGCGCAAATGTCCATGGACTCCTTCCAACCATCGACTCCAGCACCGGCCTCGGCGTTGTCGGGGAGTAGGAGAACAACTTTCCCGAGCTGTCCAAGTTCCTCTAGAAGTTCAAGGACCGGTGGTGGCTTGCATTCCACGCCAAGAATCACAGCGTGGAAAAGCGCCAGCGCTTCGGGCAGTCGCGGAGTGGACACACGCGCATGCAGGTAGGTCATTGGTCTTAGAGTTTGCAAATGTCGGGGATTCCTGACGAAATCTTTCAGGGACGAGTTGATCTGGCTAACCTCAGGTCTATATGGCGGAAATGCAGCGGGGAGCCAACGTCAGCCGGGGGTCATGTCGCAGTAACCGCCGAGATAACTACGGCGAAAATGCGGTTGGTGCGAATGCATCCGTGCGCGAGCGGGGTAGCACGCCGGGGCGTTGCCCGCAGGGCCAGGGTGGATACGCCCGTAGAGCCAAGAGGCTTGCCCGGAAGCATAGCCAAACCAGCGTCACAATACTTTCGCCCGGTGTACCTATCGGGCACACGACTCGAGCAAACCAGAGTACGATCTCCGGTTTTCTGCCAATCACCTAGGCATTTGATGGCCTAGCATGCTGAAAGAGAGCAATTTTACACCGCTCTCACTAGCCAAGGCGCCCGGGTGCTAGCCAGACGAGGGAGAAGGCCCTGAAGCGGTGACAAAGCTGGACCAATAGGTTGGGATATGTAGGCTACAGGACGATACGACGCGCACAAAGAGTGCCTTCCATTTTCCAAGGCCGTCATACGTTGAGATCCGACAACGGCGGCTTGCATGGCCCGACAAATAGGACAACTTGCAGACCTCGGCTATGTAATGATGATCTGGCGATGCTCACTTCCAACGTGGTTACTTAACCCTGTTAAGCCTGTTATTTGTTCTGTGTCATGGGGAGGCCACCAAAGCAGTGGCTGAATCATGGCACGCCGTCGCTGTGAGCTTAGGGGTATGGCCGGAAGTAAGCTCCTCTTCTACCACGCGGAGCCACCAACCCGACACTGGCAGCCACAAAAAGGCCGAGCACTATTGGAAGCGCATACTTATCTTAGCAACTTCTCTGGGCTTGCAAGCCAGGAAAGACCCAGAACACGACCCCTACTTCAGGTCAAGTGAAGTTGTCGTCGCGTTCAAACTTGCGCGTTTCATAGCCTACCTCTGTTCATCTCATCTTTGATCAGTCGCGGCCAGCGATTGAACTACTTCGGCCTCAATCGCCCGCTTCGGCCAACCGATGTCTGATATTACCGTCGACGTGGAGCAGAGCTGAGACTACAGCACAACATGGATGGCCCCAACGAACTTCATCGATATGTGCGAAAATTCGAGTTTTTCAGGCACCAGGACGATGTCTGTCATCAAATGATTAACGTGAGTGGCCCGTTCCCACCGATGCCGTCGAAATGACAGTGGGAAATTTGACATTGGGGATTCCCAGGAAATCCTGACGGAATATGACCAGCTTCAACGTGTGTATGAGGAGAACTGTGATGACTACAACAACGAAGTCGAGTCTCGTCGGAAGTGGCAAGCCAAAGCACAGACCTGCGATAGAAAAATGCAGGCATTAAGCAAGACAACGCTGAGCTTCGATAGCGCTTCCCTCCTCCAAGTCACATATCGTTACGCCGACGAGCACTGACTGACTTTAGAAGTCAAATTCTTTCATTCTCGTCGTCATTGATGGTGATGGCGCCGTCTTCCAAGACAGTCTCCTGAAAGCCGGAAAGCGAGGGAACAGGCAAGCCCACATATCAAACAAAAGAAGGAGTACAAAAACAAACCCAACCCAACCCAACCCAACCCTAAAAGGAAAAATCACTCATGCGGCAGACCAAGCCCGTGATTGTTACTGAACTTCCCAATCGCATCAGTTAGGCTCTTGAACTCCTCTTTGAGCCTGCTTTGCTCCTGCGTAAGTTTCTTAACACTGTACTCTTCTCTCTTCAAATTTTCAAGATCTATCCCATATGCCTCAAGAAAGTGCGACCTCAAAGCTGGGTCTCCATTGTGAAGGAAGTGAGATACCTCAAGATTCTTCGCCAGACGAATCAATAGGATTCCCAACACATCCTGAAATGCAGATTGAAAGCTAGCATGTAGCATATTAACTGCGGTCGCCGTAAGCAGATCAATTCAAGGCGTTAGGCGGTCAGCAGACTCACTTTGCTCACAGCTCTTCACACATTCTGCCCTGCAGGCTGTATGCCACAACCGTTGGTCATTGGAAACTTTCGCGGTGACCGCGGCTAACGCAGTAACGGTAGTAGCGCCAGCTATCCCTCCGGTCCCAACGACGTACGAAGCCAATGGAAACCCAAGCGTTGTCGTGTACGAAGTGCCTATGATTGAAGCCGCGATTGGGCCACCAGCTATCAGGGCGAAGCCATAAAGTGCGACCACGCCCGCAACCGCAGCTGCAGTTCCCAATGCGACTGATTTGGACTTTCTGTGCTCTTTCATGACTTTCTCGGGTAAGTTGTCCTCGCGAAGGGTGCAGAAGAGCGTCTCTTGTAGACTCTGCATTTCTTCTCCTTCGGTGATAGCCCAAAGTGTCGAAGCAGCATCTACTATTGTTTTGCGAATTAGCAAGTCTTTATTCGAAGCGTTTCATACTAGCATCACTATCGATCATAGCAGTTAGCATTGAACTTTCTTACCTCCGTCTGCCAGCTTCCCAAGCAGCATATCAAACCTCTCAAACACTTTTTTTTATCTCGAATAATCGACAACGGTCTCTGTTGAAGCTTTCATGTCACCTTGTTTCATCAATGCGACCAACCACTTTGATGTTTCAACGAAGTCATCGTACTCAAATATTGTCAGCCTTTGCGGATTCATGTTTATTCAACAAGAAAGACTGGACTTACCACCTGCGAGGATGGCCCGGCGGCGCCATCTTTGGATTCTTCTTTCGCGGGCCCATTATGTGGCTCTCTTCCTGTGGTGAGTTCCTTCTGCGTCGGTTCCTTCTTCGTCGGTTCCTTCTGTGTCGGTTCCTTCTGCGGCGATTCCTTCTCTGTAGATTCCTTCTGGATAGACTCCACAATCATGGAACAAATACCTACTTCTTTGTTAGCGTCAGAGAATAAACTGGCTCAAGAGTTATCGCACTCTTCAATGTACTCCATACACACGGTGGTGGCCTCATGGCCATGCTAAATAAAGCCTCAGTAACCGGCCCACCCAGAAGGCCTTAAGTCTTATTTTTAGGCATCAAACTTACACTTCCTTAAACATGTCTGTATACCCCGGCTCCTTTGGCAGAGGGAGAACTTGTTTTCGTCTTGTGAAGAGACGCACCTTTTCAGGCAGCTTTTTCATGGTGAAGACTCTGGCAAATCCCGGCAGGACAGCATTGCCATTTGCAACTTTTGCGAAGCTGTTGTAGAAGTCCACTGATCCTGGTGGTAATTTCATGTTTTGGGAGAAAAACCTCTGGACTAGCCTGCCATATTCGTGATCACGGAAGTGAAGTACTTCCAGGGGCGCCTCGCAACCTCTCTGGGCTGGATTGTCATCTCGAGCCGTTATCTCGATCTAAAACCCAACTGTAAGTCAGTGTTTGAGCCTTTTCACGTGTAGCTGGGCTGTATGCTTGCCGATACTGCAATGAACCGAGATGCTTGGGATGTTATTGAGACACAGCCTGGTGTAACTACCAGAGCATATTCAGAATCTCGGGACCAGTTTCTTCTGGTAAAGTCGGCCATCTGGCGGTTGTGTACAAAGGACTCGCTAAGCGGAATCTGTGTCATACGCCATGCTTGGAAAACAAAGATCGGTGTCAATGACTGAGAAGATGAGGCAGGCCGCTTTCCCGCAGCTTTCCGTCCGCCATCTAGCACCTCAGAACATACTTTCGACTCGGCCATGGTGGGCGATTTGACCGAGAGATACGATGAAAGTCATGTCGTTCCTCTTGCGGGGTAGATAAAATAGGGAAAGAACGGTTGGGCGGCGTGACTGGAAGCAGCGAATGAGAGAATTCGACTGGATGTATCCAATGGCTTGATTTAAGCCCCGACTCCCTCGGACCAACGTTGGCAGTTGGGCAGCAAGACTTCGATGGCTTGTACTACGTTGGCATTGAGGCTGATTGGAACATAAATGTTGGGCACCGTCACTCGATATTACGTGCGGGGTCTTCGATACCAATGTCTGATAGCAGGTCTTTGCGATTTTTGCTCCTCTTCATGACGAACTCAAGGCCATCAATCCTTCTCACAATCATTAGCCACACACAAATCTCCCGCTAGCTTTTTGGAATGCGATGGAAATGGCGCAGCAAAAGGCCCCTTCGCATACCGCCCTCTCTTCGGCAGCCGAATCCAACCCGGTCGGCGACGACAACTGCATCTTCGTCGACGCTGAAGAGGCTTGGATACAGTACAGCGTCGCGAGGAGAGCTCTGATTTTCCATCTCAAGGAGTACTTGCGATCGGTTGACACCGATTTTTCTGCTCGGCTAGATGCATCTGATACGAGCATCGATATCCGTATGTTGAACCCATTCCTTGTTCGCATAAGACCAGAACAGCCCAACCTTTCATCATTTCGCGCAGGGGAATCTTGGGATTTGATTCCCGCCAACGACGCAAACTACTGGCAAACCAAGGTCGCTCGCGACAGTATTATCAAAGACTGCAATGACGTGTTATTCTGGATGGAAATGATTAAACTCCAGGAAAGTACTGGCGGCAAGATGTGGAACACGGTTGCGGCCGCTGGGTCAGTTCAATCTCAAACAGACCTTGAGCTCTAAGGGGCAAGCTAACTGACTACGTTATCGAACTTTAGCGCTGCATCCTTTATCTTTCTGCAATGTCCATTAGCAATAGCACCCGCGCAAGTGATCCTGATGGCAAAAGCAGTGTCACTGGCGACATTGTCGGCGTCCGCCGCTGCGGGGATGAAACGTTGGCGGCATGCTGAACGGTGGTCAAGATGCTTCAAGGCCGTTGGGCAATGCCTTGAAGCGGCAAGTTCTTGGAAGATATCACATGAGCATTTTGAGAGGATATGTGGAGTTGATTTCGAGCACTTGGACCGGCCTGCGAGGCCTTGACCACACCACCTGGGAACTACACGAAAGCAATAGAACTTTGCGTTGCTACTAGAGTAGATTCGGACAGGCAGTGCCTTCAGCGAGTCTTCTCTGCATCAAAGCGAGATCAGGATATGTGTCACCACGGCCAATCGTCGGTGCAGGGCGGACCGCCAGCCATGTTCGACTTCACGAGTAGACATCGAATAACGAACTCGGGCTCGTTGGGACCAGTTGAATACAATAATTTACTTGACCGACAAAAAAAACCTTGTCTAGGGTCCTCTTTTCCGCTGTTCCTTTTTTTTTTTTTTTTTCCCCCCTTTTGCGGGTGCCTACAGTTGATCAAACAGCGCTCCCCTTGTAGCGAATTGCCTCGTGAGCGTAGCCTCCTTCGCCCCCATCCGACCGACTACATCACACCAGAAAGCCCTGGCCAGATTCGGTGCTCGCACCGCAGGCCCTGCCAGTCCTGCGTTGGCCGCCGGGACGTTTCAGGCTATTCCCCTACCTGTGTTACCACGCCGTAGCTCCCACCACAAAACGTAAATTCGTCCCAACTGGTGGCGACCACAGCTAGACGTCGCACGCCTGTGCCCCGGCAGGACGTAGACCAGGCAACCAATCAATCCCCTGAAATAACCGCCTTTGGCACACCAGGAAATTTCAAAGCAGCACATTTTGGTCCGACAGTGATGTGGTTACTTATAATCATGGCTGCATGGAGCCACCCTGGTACTCTGTCAGTAAATAAAGAGGGAAAGACGACCTCACAGAGAGCATGGTGGGGGCTAAGCAGAGTGATCAAAGGCCGTGGACGTACCTTCGTGGATGTGTCGCGCACATGCCCCTCAGCGGCTACGCCCGTGTTCTTACTTAACAGGAAGCCTGGCAGTACCATCTGACAGCATAACCTGGCACGCACGATCACATTTACCACACGCAGCACCGAGGCAACACACGAGGCCGAGCGCGAATTGCTCTACTCATCAACGAACTTTTAGGTCTTCTTTGCCAGAACATTGTGGCGGATTGAGGAACAGCTCAGACGCCTGTGATGTCGAACGATACCAGCCAACCCCACTCGACGGTCAACTGCGACTGCTGCGAAGTCGAGCACCGGGTGGATATTTCCCTTCTGTGTTCGGGCAACGCGAAAGCCGCAGGCAGTATTCGGGAAAGACTGGATTGGATAGATTGTAGCAGCTGTTAATGTGCAAGTGCATTCGTGATGATAGACATTATTATGTTTGATTCCCATGCCGCATTCTCTCTTTTTGCCTCCTGTGACGTTTCGGCCCTCCGCCTCGGCTGTTTGCTTCGGTGCCTGGTTCCACATAACGACAGATACGCAGAGTGCGTCTCGCGCCCCTTCTTGCTCATTGTCAACCTATCTACTAGAACGGCCCCCGGAAGCGCTCGACCATTGAAGACCCCGTAGCCCAATACCCCATGGCACGCCAGAATGTCCTTTTCCGAATTCTGACTGGTGATAGTCTCCGAAAGGCGCTGCTGTCACAATCTGGAGCATCCACTAACAGAGAAGACGATGGCGAACGGCGATTTCATGATGCATGTCCTGTCAAACGTTCATAGAGAAGAAACGAAGTCATTTTGTAGCTGCTTTCAAAAATCAAGTCAGGCGAAGCTTGATAGGCATGCGACGGAGGTTGCGCGGGAGCAGTGAGAGGAATATGGTCATTTGCATACAACCACCCACCATCGATAACGGTGTGTCTGTGTAAATTTACCTATGCAAGTGCGCATGAGGTTATCCAAAGCTGGACGACAGCGAGCGAATGTGGGTACTAGACAATATTAACTATAGTGGTGTCAGTCCGTGTGCGGCTGTGCTGGCAGTTTTTCGAATATGCCGTGGCAGAAGGCTTGGGATAAGGTGCAGGAAAACGGATTCACCCAGGAGGCTGAGAAACAATTCAAGCCTTGAAGAGCCGGTCCCACAATTCGAGGGCGTTGGGGTAATGCAACTTGGCGGAAGGGCTTGCAGTAGTCGTAGGGGCGCATGCGACAGCTGCCGCATGCCGCCCAGTGAGCGAGACCCCCTTGGCGCCAACAATTCTGTATGCACCATCAGAGGCCCAGGGATGGCGACATAATAAGGCAGACTGTTCACACAGGGAGCCCGACGAGCGACCAGGTGTCAATTCGCCTCGCCACTTTTCACCCTTGTTTGCTGCACGCGAAGCCTTGATGCCGCCAACGACGTTCCAACAGCATCTTCCCCGCACGCTGTGATTCTATGGGGGAGTGGTCGATGCCGATCAAAAACGAGGTGTCTCTAGCGGTCAGTGAAGCAAGCGGGTGTTGGCCTAGATGTCGTCTTTCAGGAGCTGACAAACAGAGAGAAGTGCATCAAACGAGTTATTGGCACCGGCTGTTCACTCGCGAACAGTATACATAGAACAGTAATACGAGGTGCGCTTTCCATTGATTTATTCCCCCCAGGTCAAGGGTTCTCAGATCGCTGTCAAGAGAAGAGTGTGTCTATTTGGCAGACGCAACTGCGCATAGGGCACGGACGGGTGGGTGGTTGTGAGCTCGCGGCCCTCGTTTTCGCGGAATCGCATCATATCGCCAGCGGGGCCTGGCCAATCGATCGCAAACCGAAGCGTAAGCCCGGCTGAGGCGGGAAGTCGGCAGTTGAGATCGCTGATGCGTCTGGAAAGTGATTTCGCCTACATCGCCTGTTCGCGCACTCGATGAAGCCAACTCGGTCGCTCTCGTCCTAATCGACAGTGAGCCTGCGACTAGTCCAGTCTGCAATCACCGGCCCTGCTGGGCACTGGCTCCTCGTCTGGCTCGATGATAGCTCTGCTGACGAAAAGCTACTGGAATCTGACGCCCCTTGTCGCGATGAGCAAGACGAAGATGGCTCAGGGGAGAGGCTAATAGGCCCTGAGGGAATTGGCTCGCGCGCCTTTTCGCTTGTTTTTCGTCTCGAGTTGTCGCAATTCTTCTGTGGCGAACTCGAACTTGAAGTCGGCGTTATACACGCGCGGCTCGCCTGCTCCTCTGCGACCCCTTCGGTGGTGAGACGCGCGTCGAGCTGACGGGAGTTCTAATTCTTACTGTTGAGCAACTTAGCAACGCTTCGAGCAATATCTGTGGTTCGCAATGTTGCAAAGGCATATCCTGTGTTCTAACTGCCCAGCCCTCGAGGGACGTTAACCCTCTAGAGTTCAGCCTTGACTGGGGTCACTTTTGCTATGGTCCCTTGTGCTAGGGTTTGCTTGATGAGGACTTCGATCTGGTCCTCTGGAGTTCTGGAGCCTATCATCCTATTTATGATACGTCTATGTTCAATAGAGACAGCCTGGCTGAGTTGGTTGGTTGGAGCCGCGGCGCTCGGAAAGAACCTACTGTTGGACACACACGCAGGGTATCAGAGTACCAAGATCACTGTGTCTAAGTGCTTTAACCCCCCTTGGCTGAGTTGATTGAGGTCTTTTGGAAACTGCTGTAGGTCAGACATTGTAGGTTGGCACTATGTTGTCGTTGTTATTTGAATTGCCAGTTCTTCTTTTTAGGTACTTCGGACCAAGTGAGGGATGAAGAAAAATGGTAGAGGTATAAAGAGGAGACTACTTTGTTAAGTTAGAGTACTCATTTGACTTCTTTTAGCCGCTGCTGATGGAGGCTTGAAGTATGTGTTAAGTGCTATGGCCTATATCCTGATAGCTAGAGATACTGGTGATATATGTTTGGTGAGTGTGAGGGGGTAGGGCAGCTTTGTGAAAGTGAGGTCACTGTGATGGCTGAATTGAAGGGGGGTCCCCCTAATAATCAGGTAGATAAGCAGGAGGTTATTGAGGGCGTAGTGACTGCCTAGGTTGGGGTTGCGAGTAGACTGGCTCTTCCTTCTGTGATTTCTCAGAGGAATCGTCGTTAATGAACCCACAAAACGTCTTCCATCCCTTGAAATGACTCAGAAAACACTCTGACTCAGGAGATACTCTATTACTGTGATAACCTCCCAGAGTTGACCATGGGTGTCATCTTTGCTAAAACCTTGCGTTCTCATGGCCGTGTTCCATGTAGGCTTCAGGATTTTCATGATCTCTGCTAACTGTAATCACTTATCCACAGACTAGGAACAGAATCGGAGGTATTCTGAGAGCTATGAACCTCCTCAATCTCGTCTTTGAGTTGGATCTCTCGCTTAATCATCAGGTACTGTGGGTAGAAGTCCACCTAGTAGTATTGTCCATGAGTAGCTTAACCTCTCATGAAATCTCTTCTGATAGAAATGATAGAAAGAGACCATTTTCCGGCTCTGCAGTTGCTTCCATAGACATCTTCTTGAACTAGTATTCGGTAAAAGTGACCTTAGCCCCCTTGGGGGTTTTAGGTGTCATAGCACATAACCAATTCTGCTTCCCTGGGCTCTCCCTAGCTGTCACACTTGAGGCGTTCCTAACGTTCTTGGAGGAACCGGCTCAACCAGAGTGTAGTCAGACGCATAGATCCCTAAGGAGGCCCAGGTCACAAATTGATAGTATGGATCTTCGAAGTACACGGTCTCCAGACGCGTCGAAAGCCACTGATGTACGATTGGAAGGCACAAGCCAACATGCTGACGTAGCATCCAGCGAGGTTTGGGCATAAGCGAGCCGATGTGACGAAGATTTCGCCGATCCCGATTCAGCGGCGTGCAAAGGAAGACGAACGGCAGACCGCTCTCGCCAAGTTGTCCAGTCATACGAAAAGACCCCATATCGTCGGGGAATGTGAGGGACTCAGTGATAGCGAGCTGGCTGATGGTCGGTATCAGGATGTGCACGATCGGCTCGGGCCCTAGGCGTGGCCGGGCATGCTCGACAATGAAGGCAACAAGCTCGTCCAGGTCGTGACTATAGCCGAGAAAGTGGTTGCCGAGAGGATCTGCCCGCTTGATATCGTCGAACTTGGCATGCCATGTCGTGCTCTGGTTAAACACGAAGAAGTAATGCGGCGTCTTCTCTTCCTGATGCTTTTCCATCATGCTTCGAATAAAGGAATGGACGTGGCCCGGAAACTTGTCTCCGCGAGAGTTTTCAGAGTAGACGTTGTCTCCAATCTTGTCGAGGCTCGTGGCCATCTTCTCAGCTTGGTCTGCAAGCCGCTGGATCTGGGCGACGGCAGCATTGCCCGTAGCCAGGCCACTGATTTCCACGATTGACCCAAACACCCCAGGCTTCGTGAATGACTTCAGATCCGTGGATATTGATCTGAGTACCCCTGTCATATCCCCAAGCTGTGTAGCAAACTCTCCATTTCTGGTCAAAAGTTCTTGTAGTATGGCGCGTTCCATGCCAAGAGATGCGCTCGTTTGATTCAAGCTTGCTTGGTATTGGCTCTGGCCTAGTTCATGTTGTTGCTGAAGATACTTCTCGATAGTTTTGAGGGCTCTGTCGAGCTTTTGGTCTGTTGAATTCGAACTGATCTCATCAAGACACTGGCGAATACCTTGCCCTAAACCTTGCCCTACGTTGAAACAAAGAAAGAGATATTGAAGGGCCTCGCTTGGGTAGTTCATCGTCCTGTCTCTATGGCGAATGTCAGATATGTGGTGTTTCGGAATACTCGCAGGGTAGTTGAAATAGAAAAGCTAGACTTATGAGCATGTCGAGAAGTAACAGACATTACGAGAAAAAAGTTGCGCGTGCGTGATACCGTGTGAGATGCGGGGTTATGGTGACCTTACCATCCAATGAAGCCAGTACACGTTTCGAAGGCACGTCTTTACCTTGTTGGTACGATCTCGCGTTTCAGGCCACTCAGGTGTCGTGCCAGGAAGAAGTATCAGCCCTGTCCTATTGTTGGTGGATGAAGGTGTCTGGTTGACGGTCGAAGGTAATTAGGCCGATAGGTAGATGGTGAGAACGCTCAGAAATAATCATGGACAAAGAGAGCTGCAGGGCTGAGGGTGATTGCCTTGGCTGTCCTTGTGTTGATGGTCATATACTTGAGAAATAAGTTCCAGTGTACGAGGCAGGGTTTGCGAGATTGACCATCCAGTTGGAGCGGAAGCAGTTTCGCCTTCACTGTTTGACATATCAACCCTCTCAAGCAGGCCTGTGAAGTTAACCATATGTCATGCTTTTCAGACCCGAAAGCACTCATGGCGTCCAGTATACTCTTGAGAAGCGGGCACCGGCTTAGGCTTCAGGCTGTGACGGGCTGGCGGAAGTCTTTGGGGTACGGCGAGGTTTGGATGCGCAGGGTCACGAGGGTGTTGCACGACAATTAAAAAGGACATAGTGATGTCTATCGCATCGAAAGAGCCGCGATGGCAGATCCAGCCGGCCAGAAGGTGAACCCCGGCTGAGGGGCTCCGTCCGTGCGACAATACACAGCGGGCTGTCCCGTGCCTAACATCAGCCGCCCAAGCGGCCGTACCCACGGCTTACTGGACGCACAGTGCCTGTCACACTATCAAATGGCGAGCGCAAGAGAACAGCGCGGTGAGTATGGCGTGTTTCCTTCGCACGTTGGTGACGGCTTTTTTTTTCGCGAGTCGAACGCACTTGTGCATCTACTGCATTGGAAAGGCTTGGCGGAATGGCGGTGCAATTGATGAGGTGGTGGCAGTTGGAAACGCAGGCTGCCTTTCTGTGTATGTGCAACTAGCTACAGAGGGCTGGGTGGGGTGTCGCTTTCGTCGTCTCCATCACACGAGTTGCCTCCGTTTTGGAAAGAGCAATCACCCCCGATACAGCGGTAAGACTGCCAGCCAGTTGAAAGGCCCCATGCACAGCTGCTACCCGTAGCCACCGGCTCCGGCGCTCTGACAGGGCAAATGCGCTGGAGGCTGCGGTGGATGCTTTCGGCACGGGCCAGGCCCATCCGGATGGAATACACGCAGTACCATATTACATGACGTATTATTACAGGCCAAACGCCCCGTAAGTGTGCCAATGAGGATACGCGAACCTACTTGATGGAAACCAGCAGTTTCGAGGGTATACGTATGCGCGCTATGGCACAGACACTCCGATAGCTTGCATGTGGCAGCGTGCCGCGCCGTCGCCGCTGTTGGACACTCTACGCGGCGGCTGACTGCAGACCGTGGGGTATAGAGATCTCTAACGACATGCACTCGAAGGAATCTGCGCAGGACTAAGCGGTTTGCCGCGCTGCACCACCGCCTCCACCGCTGCTCACCGAAAGGGTCTTCTCGCACGACTCTTGCCGCCTGATGTGTCGATGTGTGGGGTGGTGGCCATGCGAGCCAGACCGCAGCGTTGGGACTTCAGGCGCTCATGACCGCCCACCGGCCGGCGGCGCACCTGTTCCCCAGGTTGGCGGTCATTACCTCCCTGTTTGTCGCGCAATCGGGCTCCAGCAACTGGGATTACTTCTTGCCTGCATCTAGCCCCACGCTCTGCGCACCATCCTCAGGCTGCTGCCATAGGAGAATCAAGAGACGGCTAAGGCCGCATCGAAGGGTAAAAGACCGGCGCAAGACCGGAGCTACGACGCTTAGAGGGAACCTGCGTAGGCAGAGGTATATCTGGGCCGTAACAGCGCTGTGCCTTGTGGTCGCCTCAGAGAGCCTGCTAAACAAACTGGAGTAGGAGTGGGACACAGGCCGACCTTCCCCACGACGGGCGCTAACCCGCCCTAGGTCCCGCACCGTCTCATCGACAGGCGGGCAGCCTGGCTGATGCGCAGGAGGCACGGGCAAGCGTTGGGCTGAAAGTCTTGGACTGCGGGCGTTGTTAAGGAGTGCCCGACCAGGCGCTCTGAGGCGGCCGTTTCGGCAGGCGTACTGCAGTATATTATCACCGGCACATCGTGAAGCCCACGTCGGGGCACGCATCTCAACAACCCCGTGGCCTCAGGAGCAATTGTCGCCAGCCGGCCGTGATTGAGACTCGCCACTAAACTTCGCAGACACCCCCAAACAGCATTTGCATCTCTATCTAACCCTTGCTCTACTTGCTCAACTTGCTCGACTGCTCGACTGCTCGACTGCTCGACTTGTGTGGTTATGCGGTTTGAAGGTTGAATAGTGCATATTTGAGAACTTTTAGACAGGCCATCTTCGCGAAGTCAATCGCCTCGATCGAAGGGAGCCAGCCCTGGCTGGTGTGAAGTATCCCTTTCTCCAAAACGGTTGAGTGCCTAGCGTCGGCAGGGAAAACGGGTCAATGCAGGAGGCCAGGGACGACTTGATCAATGTCGATCAATTTCATATGCGCATCCCAAAGTGAACGTCTTGTCATGCGTTCAATCCGGCTTTAGTCTTGCGAAAGTCGCCTTGGGCGTACATATCATGAAACCGCCATCAACTTTACTCGCACTGCGAGTCCCAACTAATCAGCATAAACTCGGTGGAGCCTGCCGACGGATGACACTTGCAATGTGGCCTATCACTGCGACTGACTGCGACTGGTGCCGGAAGCAAGACAAGCGAGCAGTCGACGTTCCTGTCGTACTGCATGCAACCATTGTATTTACGTGCCTATCGGACTTCTCCGACATACCCCGAAGTTCGAGGCAGGAGGCATATTTAGGCCTAACGACCACCCTGGTTGCAGAGTTTGCAAGCTCAGACCGGATTAGACGCAAACATCCAGCCCAGAATGGCGCTGGAGCACTTGTCGCCCGAATGTGTGGGTCGTCACACTGAACCCGAGTCTACGTAAGTAAATATTCACCGCGACAAGGCCTCGAGCTAATCCCCACAAGGCCCTTATGACAGCCCGATTTGCAAGATCCGCTGCAAAAGCGGACAGTCGCTGACGGTCCATTACGATCTGATACGTGAGAGCTCCGGTCTCGACAGGCTTTACGGCAAAGGCAAGGAGATTCGCCTCAACGATGTACCGTTCGAAGCGGTTCACGCAATCATCCATTTTCTCTATACGCGACAGTGGCAGACCATCCGCGGGGAAAGAATCCCAGCACAACCCAGCAGCATGCACTCTATTTCAAACTAGCGTATATATCTATGCGGCAGCACGAAAATATGGCATACCAGGCTTGGTCGAAATGGCCCGGGAGAAAGTGTCTGAATTTGCTGCGAACCTGTGCGCCTCCGACATCATCACCCTGACCGCTGACGCTAGCGAGCTTTTAGACGACGACGACGACGAGTGGTTTTCGGCCTTTACCGATTCACACTTGAAGCGATTTCTCAAGGAGTCAACACTATTCACTCGAACGGACTTTTTAGGATACTTCGCGGATACCACGGTGTATTCAAGAATGCTTGTCACAGGCTTACTGCGAAGGTGCTGCGATATTGCAGACCCAGTCGTCGAAAGTAACCAAGGTAGACGTTCATTATCGCATACGGTGGATGTATTTCTCACTACCAACATCTCAATAGTCGGACTACCACGGAGGCACATATGTGGGTGAACAGGTACTAGCGAAGACCGTATTCTAAATAGTTGTTTCTGATGTACTCTTTGGAAAGCATGGCCCTTATCACGTGCATTTCAATTTCTCACGCCACTTGAGGGTGTCCGAACACAGTTCAACGTCCCGTCCAACGGGGCGAATTTCCAGGGCTATGTAAGCATTAGGCTGTAATTTATGCATTTTCGGTGTGGGAATGTCGTGG
>JANUHK010000417.1:0-21528 GCA_026319125.1 Colletotrichum noveboracense | reverse complement strand
GGTATAAGTCACGTGAAGATAAGATAACGATCATTTTGGATCAAAATGATCCAACACGACTTGGGGGCCAAATGATCATTCTAGATCAGAATGATCCAAAACGATCCCAGGTACAAAGGAACATGTTCAGAATTAGACTTGTATATAGTATGACCTGAGCCCGGCTCAAGGTCAGACTTCCATAGCTCTTCAGCAATCAACTTTGCAAACATCTTCGGATACTTTCAGCTCACCTTCACTGCAAATTACTTGTTGAGTCTAACACTGATCACCTTAGCCTCTGAAGACCTGATCTACTACAGCCTACGACCTACTACCCAGACCACGACCCCAGTGTACTGTTATAACGTGTCAATCCCCAACTTCTGTTAGCAGACCCTACTGTCGGATAGCTGACCGTAACACTCACGAGAAGTGGAACTGTTGTGCTGATCCAAATGTGTGGTCTGCGGTTTTCAATCTGTATATGATGAGTCTGTAACAGAGAGGATGACCTCTGGGACTGCTGTCGATATGGAAAGCCCCCAACCCATCAGCAGCAGGCTGAGATGTGAGAAAAGGATTAGATACGCTCATGCTGCCGTTGAGATTTACCAGAACGCTTCTGGATTGAGATTGATCCTGTTGTATGAGGTCCGCGGAGTCTATTCTGTCTTTCCATGGTCCCGGCGAACTGACTGGCCGCTGACCAAGCAGCGTCATGTGAGGGCACTGACCTGCGTGACTTCAGTAGGGCCTCATTAGGGCTCCGACTGACATGTTATCCCGTCGCTCTATCCTCTTTCTTGATAATTTGCGGTTTTATCGAGTTCCGTGTCGTCTGACAGGTACGAAATCTGGATGCGGGGGGATCAATCACGCCTCGCATGATCCAGCCATGGATTGAGGGAGTAATCAATGGTATGGTTACTTGGATATTGCCGTGGTGTATGAGGAATATGACCTCCCACTTCGAGGCCTCATTTTTGACGTTCATGGAGACGCGGAATCATTCTGGAGGGCTAAACCATTTACAGCTAATCACCAGACATCTTGTTTCCGCCATCATGACTCTACCATATTCATCTACAGTAGACGGCGTGAACTAAAACTCTTCAAGTGACCGATGTGAAAGGGTTTCACGTCGAAAAGCGCCGAATCTACAATCTTGTTTGAAATTCGCAGAGTTCAACACTGTTACGGTGTGCTCTGGCTGGAGAGCAACAACAGCACTTTCAATATCCCCGCCGCATGACGACGTTGCTGCTGGGTCAGACGGCCGAATCGAAGCAAAGTGTCAGCGGACCAGAAGAGCGGTGCCCTTCAGGTACAGAGAATGGAAGCGACATGCAAAAAGCATTGAAAATTCATAGAAGCATCGTGTGCGTAAAGAGGGCTCCAGAATCAGTCCTGGTTTGATTGAGGGAAACACAGCCATAACCCGGACCTGCTCATCATTCCCGAGAAGCTTATCATTCCGGTCGCGTCATTTCCAGAACATGGATTTCGGAATCATGTGTAATTTCGGGATGCTGTGTAAATGTGGGCAAGTAATTCCCTTGCCGAGCCCCAATTATGGACCCGCGTCGCCGCCAATGTTCCCCGAGCACTGCGGCATGAGAAAGTTCGATTGGGGTGCTAGCTATGATGTGTGTGCTCCAAGATGAACAGGCAATCCTTGGATAGATAAGACTGGCTAGAATATCCAATGGATCACAGCGCATGGTCGTCTTCTTGCGATTGGCAACGACCTTGGAAATAATTCTGGCGAGTCTCGTTCAGATTTGCAGCGACAACGAGGCTCTTTACCTTTCCGTTCTCAGTGAGCCTAACAACTGTGTGCCGTCAGGACCTTGAGCGTGAGAATGTATGCAAGGGAAACATTCAACCCCGTCGATACTTGCATTTGTGTTTATGATTCGTTGAAGTACGTCTCCCTCTAGCTTGATCTGTGAAAACGTTCAAGTTCTCACGGTTCTGCCGGGGGAGAATGGCTTTCTAAGCTCATGGAATTTGACATTACCCGTGAACAGATCTGATTTCACGGAGACCAAACACTGTCAGACACTTGCAGATTCATGAAAGGCATTCACATGACAAGCGACTCCGTGGAGGCGAAAAATGCAAAATTGTGATAAGAATTGTGTGAATTAGCTACTGAGTCCTGGAGACGAACGATAGAGCCTGGCACATTTCGACTAGCATTGAACTTAAAGGATGGGAAAGACGAAAATATTCATGATATGTGAAACCTTTCTGTCATCAGTGTGGCCGTCAGACATCACGTCTCGCGATGAAGGTGACTTCACGCTTGCAAGTGCGTAAAGGCTTCGCCCGTTTTCGCACGATTGAGCGCAGTGCTGACCTCTGCAGTATATGCATGTACGACATTACTGTATGGACTGGAGATGGCTTACTTGTAAGATTGGGACAGTTGATGGGAGCGCGCGCGGTATTCCCGCAGTTAGACGCAAAGTAATCACTGAGTACAAAAGTAGGTTCCAAAGTTCAGACATTACGCAGATCTGCTGCCGTGTGGCGAAGAACGAAATGCATCGTCTGAAGGACGGCGGAGGGCTTCCCCAGAATGAAGCAAAGCACAGCCATTGACTGGGCCGACCCAGCGAGCAAAGGATCTGAATGACACCATTGATTTGATGTTTTGAGGACGAGGAAACGGTGTTCGGCAACGAATCAATTCAAATATACGCGACGGTTTTGACGGCTTTTTCTCGTTGAGATTGCGTCCATATATGACTGTGCATTCAGACGAAGAGAGCAATTTGCACAACAAGGAGATAGGGCTTCATGAAGGACCAACCTTGCTTGTAGTCGCAAGCATCAAGAACTGTTCCAAAATTGGCATTGAATGTCATTCCTCCGGCATTATATCATAAAGCATGAACTTCTCTACTTGATAAATGAACGATTGATGCGGAAGAGAGTGGTACTTCCACTTTCTTGGAATAACTGTTCGATGTCAAATGAGCCCGTCAGTTTCAGAGCCGATCCGTAGTATGTTAACTACATGGTTATAAGATCGTTCATTCTACCGCATCAAATGCACAAGTCCACAATTATGGTATTATGAAGCTGGGTATTAAATCGCCCAGCATACGGGTGCCACCACACCCGTCTATGTTTCCCATAATGGCATGCGTTGCCCAAGTACTTCATACTCAGCTAACAGACTAGCCGTCTGCCATATTGAACCGGAGAACCCACCCTTCATTATGATGGCAAATGGTCTTTTCCAGCGCTTGATTGAATGGCTTCCACGACTCGTATCCTTCATTCCTTTGGCACAGGGATCTTGGACTGAAGCTGGTCTCATTCAAGCCCGACCAATCCAAAGTCTTGGTATGCAGATCGTCGGCGAGATTAAGACCACGGGATACACTCTGAGTGGTGTTTTCTTGGTGAATGTTGGCAAACTTCAAGTCTTGGCTGTGGATGCTGACACGTTCTGAGTTGAGTACTGGGCAATAATTGGTGGCTTGAAATCTCTTACCGACATGGAACTTCGCACGGCCGGGATGCAATACTGGTTATGTAGGTAGGCAGACAGATATTCCTCCGAAACAGTGAGTAAAAAGCTTGACGGTGCTCCAAAGTCATCCTGATTACACCACATTTGGAAGCCTTCCTTGGGACCGTCGTCCTGTGGTACTTAACATCGAAGGAATGAAATCACCTGTATTAATAGCTGGTAAGACGAGCCAGCCGGAGGAAGCTGTCAGATGCCATCTTCATAGGCACAGAATTAAGGAATGGAATCTCGAGACGAGGTCATCAGCATGTGTCATGAAAGGGCGTCTAGTTTTAAATTCAGGGGCAGCAATTGTGAACGGCAACGTCCACTATGCAGAATGGAGTACTCTCTGCCGCCTTATGTCGCTCGCCACAGGTTATGAAGTGTGCAGAGGGGTTTATGGGTTACCGGCTGTGACTTTTGTGTCTCAAGACTTGGTGTTGAAAAGTGAGCACCCCATGCTTCGCCGATAAGCAGGCCTCCGTCGAAGTACATACCACCTCAACTGAGAGCGTTTGTGAATAGGGCCCCCCTGGTCGTGGAAAGATTGGTTCAATGCTAGTGGATCATGCTGCGCTGTGGTCAAACATGCATGAAGACGTCGAGACGCTTGTGTAGAGGGCATTCTGATACCATGCTGGACTTTTGATGATAGGCGACATTGTCGCTGGTGGTGTTCCATTGGCTCGTGCTCGCAGTCTCGTTGCAGACTTGGATAGCGACATGCCAATCGCAACAGGAGCCGAAAGTGCAGCACCAAGAAAGGCTGGTTGCAAACACGGCTGCTGTTCGAAGCTGGAATGCGACAATTCTGGGCAACTGAGCACGTTACTGTGAGTTGGAGACGGGTTGTCTGGCTTAAGGTTAAAGACGAGCAAATTGACGATTCAAACGTTCCAATTTGTCCGCCTCTTGATCATCTCGGTCCCATTCGACACTTTGTTGCAGGTTTGGATTTCCCGGGGGATGATATCATGGTTACGATAAATGACATTCTGGCGCGGATACGAGGTACATAAATAATATTAATAAATGGGCTTGGAGGCTACTGTCTATTGTCCGCGAACCTGGAAGATGAGTCCTTCTGATGTCTGCAGTCCTGTCCGCGTCTGATTCCTCTTTGCGTCGGCTATCAGGGCACTTATTCTCATTCAATGTTCTCCAGACGCCCCTGTGCATGCATCCAGATCTCTATGGTCAAGAGTCCTTCGATATCCTCATCCCTGGGAAAGGTTTGGGGAAGAGACACGTTGGCCAGGTCGCTGTTGAGGTTACATCCTGTCACAATATTTGGGTAGCCTGGAACGACCGAACAGCCACACAACCCGTGCGAGATGTCTCTTTAATGGATGAGCCCTCCACGATCGTCACAGTACAAGAGCCGTACAGAGTAGACCGTCAAGTCTCCTTCTTATACCCTGTAGGCTGGCCATAGAAGTTTCTTTCTGTTCATCCAGGCCTGCGTAAAAGTTCCCTCCACTAAAGTCATACGGCAGTCAGAAAGGTATGCACACAGGCGGTAGACTGCTGTGCGAAAGAATGAATGAAAAGGTTACGGGAAGGGGAAAGCGGGACACTAGTCACATTCTTCTTCTTGCTCTCCATGTCGGTAGTGTAATAATAAGTGTCTCTGGTGCACCTTTTGGGCGAAGATCCCGCGTCTGACGCGCTTCGTCATCATTATTGCGCGACTTTGAGTGACTTCGTGATGATCTCATTGCAAGGTTGATATCATATGTGATGTCAAATTGGCCGTTGGCACGACAGCGTTGGTGTGATAGAGCCGGGAGTTGGCCCGGGTCTGGTCCGACACGCCACTGAAGTGAGATTCCGATCGTTGATCCCACTCTAAATATTGCAAGAAGACGCAGAGGCTCGGAATTTAGGGGACAAGATCACGGAGCTGAATGTGCGCATCGGGCGCGATTACATGATGAGGGCGCGTTGGGTTGGATCAATGCGCGCGTTTCTGAGCCAGCCGTGACAGGCAAAGTGCCCAAATGCCTTTCCAGGACGAACCGTGAGCAGAAAAGGTTGGATACTATGCTGATTAGTGAACACAGCTGAACCGAGAACCACACGAAGGACCTCTGGCGCACCAATCATATCTCAAAACTTCATTTGCCGTAGAAACGCGGCTAGATGGATTGCCAAGTAGGGTGATATTGTCTGCTCCATTGTGGTATCTTTTGAATGTGCTTTGAATATAGCCTGCATCAGTAATGCAGCTGTTTGGCTGAAATTGTCTGTAGATAGAATACATGTGAACGGTGTATGAAAGTTGAGAAGAGACGGGCGAAGAGATTTTGTCAAAGGCTGCATCCGATGAATGATTTTGAAATCCTTTCTGCTGCTGAGATAGGCCAGGCCATGCGCTTTGCCAGTAGTGTAGAGAAGCAGCTCATGGCTCAGGATTTAATCCGTCTTGCGAAGTATCTAGCCGACTTCACACAATTGTTTGGAGGCAATGCAGATAATGACTGCTCATAGGTATAGAGACAATTACCATGACCATCGGAATTCAGGTGTCGCATAAGATCGAGTTGCCTAAAACATGACGCTGATGACTTCTTTGCAGCCAAGCGTTCGCGAAGTGCGGTCGATTGCTGCTGCAGAATGCAAAAAGAAAATTTGGGGCTTGCCTCGACTGGGCAAGCTTGGCTTGGGTATGACAGCAGATGCGTCTGGTTTTCAATAATATCTGTAACCGTCACGCTAAAATGTTGGCTGATCTTTGCATTTTACAACATGGATCTCTAATGCATGTCAAAGTAACGTGATGTGTCAATGGAAATCATTACGAGCTTTTGAAGCTTCATACTTAGACCGCGAGGGCTTGACGGGGTTGTCTACTTTACTGATTCTTGCTGGTTGAGCAATTTAAAACAAGCAGCTGTCCTTCAGAGGAGTCACTTAGCGACTTCTATTAAAGACGGACTTGGTGACCAACAAATCCACCACGCTTGGTGTAATACTTCGGCTGCGATCATGCCTACGTTTTCAATTTACCAGTTCCGGAGTCCCGAACGCGGGTTAGCAACGGCTGGCTCTCCGACTTCTGTTGAACTTCCAGAAACTCAGAACACGGCGAGTTTTCTGGTGTCTGCCAATGTCGAGCGGCTCTGAAATCTCCCAATCGGTCCCTACCTGTGTAAGATATAGAGCTGGCAGTAGTAAAGATGTGCTGATGTTCCTTCATTGTTCTGCCGTGAGTTTTGGGCATTGCCGCTGGAACCCGGGCCGTGGCTCCGCTCGCCACCACGTCTGCCCCACTACGGGAACCGGGGATGGCCTGCCGGAAGCCACGTTTGTCGCCCAAGAAACAAGTCTAAGCCTCCCAGCCTCGTTGAATTGAATTGTACATCCTACGCGGCACAAAATTCAGATTCACAGACCACACAAGCAACACAAATTTATTTAGTTTTATCCTTTGTGTTCCTTCGGAGTGACGTACGGAGCCAAATCTTCAGGAATTCTGTTGATTTATATGCGGCAGGTCATGATTTGCAGTCGGGAGTAATTGAACTTACTTCTCATGCGTTTCCATGAACGTCTAGACGAGCAGCTTAGGTGTGGTCGATAGTTGAAGAGATTTCGGTGGAAAATTTAGTGGTTGACGTCCGCCTTCACCGACTGGAATGAGACTCTCATTTACTTTCCTTACCAAGGCAAATTCCGACTCTATTTTCGAAGTATGATGGGCTTCACTGCAGGCTCAGTCAGTCATTTTTCGGGGTCGATGAAGGTCATGGACTGAAGAACGCAACCGACTCAACGCGGTTGCGCCAAGTTAACCAGATCCAGAGATCTATGCAGTCATCTGGACGAGCAATGTGCCGTTATAACATGGCGGCTTCTGCGGTAAAGATATGCTTCCTAAAAATTGCCAAGAGTCTCCTAGGCGGGAAGCGATCTGTTTGGGATTTAGAACATCCCGGAGATGTACCTATGTCCAGTATTGATGCGAAAAGCCACTGTCAGTATCCGAAAGCCACTGTCAGTATCCGAAAGCCACTGACCAGGTCGAAGACGTCAGTCGTCAAATATGCGGGAAGTCAATGTCTGCTGACTGGGCGCTCAGCTGTGCTGCCAAAATGTTTACGATATCCCCAATATGACTGGCCATTCTTGGCTCCAACCACATCCTAGTCTGAGGTTTGTTTTGGGGTATCACCACGACATCGGTATTTCATTTGGGGGATTGCCAAAGCTCGAGATGATCTCATGGCCCTAGTGCAACTGGGGAAGACTGAGAGCAGATAGCGGAGTCGAGTTTGCATTTCCATTCAGCCATGAAAGATACACAGTAAGATCCGGACGCTGGCTGGCTTGTGGAGGGTATCTGGCGGAATCCTTTGAATGCGTAACCCCAGACTTGGGAAGATCACAACTAAGTAACGATGGCAAGCGCCACATAGCAGCCATTTAGAATTCGGCAAGAACAAAAATTATCTCATTCAATGCGTCTTAAGCAGGGCGAAATGTTAACGGCTCAAAATCAAACTTTGACCCCAGCCATAAGTAAATGGAGGTCTTGAAAGTCACTGAAGCAGAGCGCGCCTATTCGGTCAAGCAGCCCCCGCCGACAAAGCCGAAACTGTGCAATACGTTTGAATGGGACCAATCCGGGATCATGCGGCTTGACTGACACATCTCGAAGAGCTTACCTGGTCCAATGGCCATCGGTTTTGGTCTATTACACAGGTCAGGTGCACCTGATGCCGGAATGAAAGACAAGCAGAGAGAAACTGACTTGAACAACGTGTTTTCATGTTCAAGCTGCCTTTCGTAGTTCAAAATATCGTTTTGTCACGGATGGAATACCCTCGGAAAAGTAGCAAGTTGTTGGATAATGAATCGCGTCTACAATTATCGTGTTCTGCTGACTTCAGCCTTACAGCCTGTCAATTTCCTTCATGATGTTGTAGAACATCCTCGTCGCTATCCACGGTCTTCGAGCTTAGCATGCGGAACCTATTCACACGTGCAGCAGATCACGCACGAGCCTGCGAAGATTTGACAGGTGGCATGGAATAGGTTGGAAAGCGTGGATCTGTTTTTCCTCATGGATTGAAAGTGACGTTCCGCTAGACATGTTTGAAATGCGAAGAAAAACCAACAAGACGACCGGCAACAAGTCGACGGGAATGCGGCTGGATGGTGTATGGATCTTTCGGTCTAGCGGTGATAGATGTTCTTCTATGACCTACGCGCACTCACCGCTTTCACATCGAGAGCTAGCCCATCGCGCGACTGCAAACTGAAGTGATCGCAGAAGACGCAGAGTAATGGTGGAGGAAAGTTCCCGGAGGAAGGCCTGACCTTCATGGACTAGATGACGAGCTACATCTGACTGTAGATTGACAAACCCGAGACGCATAAGATATTCAGTCAAGCCGTAACAGAGAGGAGCATCATCAGGGACAGACTGAAGAGACGAAAAGAACCAAGGACTGGCACCAATTCCACGAGCCGTTCCAAGAAGGGGACCAACGAAGACGACAGTCGGGATTTGCCCGGAATAGGCATGCAATAATCATCAGCCTTTCTGCGTGCAGCCTCCCCGGATGGTATGCACAAGACCACCACCTAAGTAGGTAACTGCGTCCAGGAGTCTCGAGGTTGCGCTGCGAAAAGGCGCTTCTCAAGAGTGCCAGGATGACGTGGGTGAGTCGTGTGATTGCTCATACAACCGACTGAGAGCAGACGACTTGTTCGCGGCGAAGCACTCAAAATTCGTGGCTTTTCAACCAAGGAGCGGGATACCGGAACTTTGGGTGAATCGTGGTACCGCAGAGAAAGACGTGGCGCAGTCTATTTCATTTGATCCAGACCGTAAATGTGGTCCATACCGCCTCATCTGACACCTACACGACGAACAATGTCAACGGAACATGGCTACCTTGGATCTGATGGTTCATTGGATCCATAGGAAAGCAGACTGACTTGAAGATCTTCAACCCAAGAATCTGCCTGCCTACAAGTAGACTATTCTCAGGGCAACCTCGAATTACGCAATCGCCAAAGCAAACCCAGGAAACCTGAGCTGACGACCTCACCATCTCTCGGGCTGCTTGGCTAGACGTGGCCATCGATTGAAGACTGGCTCGCTTCTCGCAATTTGGAACCCGACAGCCTCAAGCGATCTTCCAGCATGAATGACATCTTGCCTACGATGCCATGTTTCGGGCCGGAAAAAAACCAATGTTGAAGTCGTACGCAGTAGGCTAGCCGTTCGATTCACGACAATGTTGGTGAAGGATGCATTGCTAGTCAGGTAAGTTAAAGGCATACGAACACTGCAAGTTCATGGAAATGACTGTCGTGGAGGACAAACACGGAAATGAAGAACCCGGAGATATTATTTAAAGCCCGGATACAGGCAGGGCTGATCTATTACCTGTGTTGATCTGGTGCCTTTGGAGATGGCGTTGAAGAGAAAAACATAAACTACAACCCATAACCTGCACACGATCCGCAAACTGCGCCCGACCAAAGTGCGCCAAAAAAGTAAGCGAACAAAACCCAATACCATCCTCTGCCCATAACGTTACTATCCTCCATATGCCCTTATCATTGTCTGATCAATGCTCTGCGTTTAGAGCAGGCTTCGTATGTCGTGGTGACGATGTTGTCGTGACGACGCAACTCGTTCTCGATGACCCCGATTGCCTTTGCTACCCCGAGTATTCGATCGCGGAGGAGGTGTGACTGAACCGTCGTTTGGTCACCGACCGCCGCCCCTGCGTCCTCTCTCGTCTCTCTGGCGGCGTTGGTCTCCCTCATTGCAGCCAGCCTTCGTGCAGTGTCGATCTGTCTCTGGAGCACCGCAGCTCGGGCCGAGGCTTGGACGGTCAACTTGGACATGACTTGAAGCACCGGGCTCATGACCTCGTTGAAATGGTCGCAGATCTGAGTATCTTTCTCGAGCTGTTGGGCAAGCTTGTTGGCCTGCTTTCGGAGTGTAGTCATGCTCCTTTCGTACCGCGTGTATTCATCGATGTGAACATCCTCATCCTCGACTCTGGAAGCTCCATCTTGCTTGTCTTGGGAATTTTCTGTCGGATTTGTGTGGGTTGACGGGAGAGGGATTCCCCAATCTGACACGACGCCACCCAGAACCACTACCAGCACCTTCCTCTAGAAAGGGCAGTCGATGCAGCTCGGGAGGGGCTGGTCGGTTGTAGCAAACATCCCGAAGGCGAACACGAACACTCCACAGTCTGTGTTGTTGTCCTGACGATGGCACATGCGGGTCGTGACGCGGCTCGCCCTGGCGGAGGTTTCCGGCAGGTAGTGCCGAATGAATCCAGATACTGTGGTCTGCGCATGGGCCAGATTCTTCTTGCTGGGAAGGGAATCCAGAAGTTCAACCTTGTTAGCAGCCGGGCCATCATGGTGGATGATTGCGAGGACCCAGTGCTCGAGGTCCACGTTGATTACCATGAGAACTCGTCTGGTCTGGCAGAGGCGGCGGCCTATCTCTCGAAAGGGCTTGTAATCGTCTCGCATGACTGACTTTGCAACCCAAGAATCAACAAGGTATGTCTCCGACGACAAATCGGTGACTCTCGCGAGTGCGGCGTTGACCCAATCATCTTTGATCCACGTTTTGGTTTGAAGCATCTCCTTGAAAGCATCTTCGCCCGGAGGAATGGCATCCAGTCGCTGTCGCTTGGGATCTGGGTCTGGAATCATCATGGGCGGGAGGATTGTGGACTCGTCGCTGGACACGGGGTCTGACGGCAACGGGCTAGAGGCAATGACCTGAACGTCTGTGGAAGGGTTGCTCAAAGGAGTTGCAATCGGTGCTGCGAGCGGAAGCACTGCAATCTCTGGCGTACGATCTTTGACTGGAGTTGCCTCTGATGGTATCAAAGGAGACTCTTCGTCGCGGTAGAACGAGGTTCGATGCGACTCTGCTGGGCTAGGGGCAACCTCTTCGATGTCTGTTGTAGGACCGCTGGACGCAGGTGCAACGGATGGAGTCACCGGGACGACTGCGATGTCTGGTTCCGGATTGCTTGTCGAAGCAGCAACGAATAGTGTGTAGGTAGAATCCTCAGTGCCGTAAAAGGAAATTTGGTGCGGCTCGGGCTCGGGAAATGCTTCAGCGTCCACTGTGGTTGCGTCGTCGGGTACGCCGCTTGAAAACCGATGGAGTGAAGGACTGTACCAGAGGCTAGGCTCTGTTTGTGACTGACCGTCGTTTGCTTCGAAGAGATCCGAGTCTCGAGTAACGGCTGTCTGACTGTTACGCCGGGGCTTGTGTTCAGCGTCAATAGTCTGGTCGAAGGTAGGTGTTCGGGGCTTCAGGTTGGATTCCGAGGCCAGCGAATGGGACGCGGCTTGGGGGCTTGTAGAAGAAGAGGACAAAAAAGGAGACGCAGGTGATATGTGCTGCTCTGACTCTGGAATGGTGCCATGCGCAGACCTGGGCACTTCTGGCTCGTCTTGTTGTGTGTCGTCGAGCAGACTCGTCACGTCATTCAAGCTGATACCCTTGAACCTGGCTATGGCAAGATCCTTCTTGGACTTGCCTGCTCCGGTATGCCTTGTGCTTGAGCGAGCCTCGAGTAGGCGGATGCAATTGTTCCAGCCAAGTGGATGATTGGCGAGCGTCACAAGAGATGCAAAGAACTTGTTGCTGTGCGAGGCGTAGTCGTAGCCGATTTGAAACAGAATGACGGTGGGATGGATGCCCCACGAGGCTGCAGCCTTCTGCAACTTGGGTGAAGACTTCTTGTCGATAACGAAAAGGTCTTGCGGCAGCAGCTGAACAAGACGGAGGGCACAGGGGTATGGCAGTGCAGATCTGATTGCGACGGGGTCGGCGTGGGCAAGAACTCGGACGACCGAGTTCTCGAAGTCCCTTAGCTTGGAATATAGAGTGGCTGCAGACGTTGAGAATGTAGACAGGAGGTGCGATATCTGGTTGACGTAGTTGGCCGTTGGCTGCACGGGGCGGAGAGCTTGGCCTGTTGGAGCAGCAAGACGAGCCATACACGCATGTAGATACGGTGACCAACGAGCGTAACGTGGGGTGATAGTCCAGGTGTACCAAAAACAAAGACACAGACGGTGTTTGTCCGTAGTGCGTACGTATGGTTCGATATCGAAATGGATCGAGGTTGTGCGGAACAGAAGGATGTCGTAGAGGTGATGAGGTCGAGGTGGAATGTCGTGGAGGTCGGAGGTTGGATGTGGTTGATGCAGTGACAAAGTGGAGGCGAAGGCGGTGGGGGAAGGGGAGGGCAGGCGTGGGGTCGAGAACACTGAAGGGAGGGGTGTGCGGGGTGGAGGGTCGCAGTGCATCACACGGAAGGAAGGGACCGGCGTGAGGTGCGGTGCGGTAAGCAGGTTCGTCGGGTGCGTGCCTGCCTCATCTCAGTTGGGCAGTATTCAACTACATGGAACCTTGGCTAATCTCAAAGAGCCGCATCAGCGTGGCTGAGGGGCGAATTCATCGACGGTCCCGTTACTGAATATCGGCATGAAAGGCCGGGTGGTCTTCCAATCCCAATCATGTTCGAAATTGAGAACTCGAACTGGTTCGCTCATCTATTTGACGACTGGGACCGAACACGCAACGTCGGCTTTTGCTGTCAACCTGCACCATAGTCTCTAACAACAGCGAAGTAGAACAGCTGGAAATCAGCGAAGTCTGTTGAAAGTCGTGTCACAGTGTTGAAGCAGTGGACAGGATGCTAGTCATGACACCTTGTGTCGTGTCTGTAACGCGTACGATCAGCATAATTGAGAAGACCGGAATTTCCGGTCATGTCACCCATGAGATTGGCTTGAGATGACTTGAACAAGCTACGTAGTCCCTGCCATAAAATGACGTGATGGAAGATGTGAACGCCTTGCGAATTCTGGCTCAAACTGCTTCCTCTGTCATCTTCAAACAGTTAAAAGCCATAGTCGATACGTAGGAGCCCTCGTCTTGATTTCATTACGTCTATCGAAGCAGTTTTACAATGCCACTTACCCCCCCATTCCAGAGCGAAAACATCCGCAGCTCATTCTTTGCCTCATAGGCCTTGAACTTTGATCATGTCTGACGGATGCCTATATGACCCGATCAAGCTAGCCAACGAACGATAAGCTAAGTCAAATATTGAGACTTCCAAAGTTAAAGTTAGACATTTCTATCGCAGTACAGGTGCTAAATCTTTCTTCCCTTCTAACTTTTTTCTTCGCAGTTTGCCGCCTGGAGGCGCACCTTGTTGACTGCCGTATGACTCTCACGGGGAAATATTCGAGGGCTACAGGTGCGAAATGGCGTGAGGGAAAACAAGAAAGACATGCCTTCACAATGAGTCAAGACTCAGCCCTGTACAAGAACGGTCAACATATTGCGCGATGATGGCAGTAGAAAACAAAGCATGAGTGAGTTATCCACCCGTCGATGCACTTGCAAGACACAATCTCGCGTCGACTTTCAAAAGCCTCCACAATTAATGTTCAAAGGTCTCTAGGTCAGGCATCAGCAGGAAGTCCACCCCAAGTTGTCAAGAGCTTTAGAAGACCGAGTCCAGTCTGGCGACTTCGGCGCAACTTTGCTTGCCCAAGTCAAAGCAGGTACCTAATCAACAGCCTGTCGTGTAGTGGGAAAGCCAGTGCCTTTGATGTGAGCTTTTCTGAATGTCCCACCTTATGGGTACGAACCTTGGGTTCCAAACTTCCGCATGGGCTGGAGGTGAATCAGCCAGGCTGGAATCTGAGTAAAGGGGTTCTTCGTTGGGACGATCGGGCTCGGTAAACAATGAAACGAGATAAAACACGACTTGGATGCGGGCGATTCAAAGTAGTTCTATTGACTCTGACTAATCTGAAGCTGGCCCCACGACAAAGCTGAAAGTGAAAACAACGACGTATGGAATTTGAGAATCTGGTAATGGATGTTAATTGAGGGACTCCGGCTGTGGCATCTGGGTCTTTGGACAACAAAGTTCGAAGACAATAATTGATCCATCTCCATCCCCAGACCAGCTGCCATGCATGGAATTCTTCAACAGCGTCGCCTTGGTCTGCATTCGGCAGAAGACGGTCTGAATGATTTTGCTGGTTCAAACAATAGGCCCTACAACGACCCCTATTGGCACATTGAATTAGCAATTGGCGTCAAGATGATGGAGAATGCTCACAGGAATGGTAGCCATTTGGAGATCCTCGCTAACCGCAAGGAATACAAGGTGTAGCCATAATCGCAATCATCCACAGCGGTTTTCATGTTGCCTTTTGGTAGAACTAAAGCAGTGGATCAATCGGTTGCGCTTCCTCGTCATCGTTCATCTCATTGCTCGGTGTATCGCTTGGCGTGTTGTAGTCCATGAGGGCGGCCATGTCGACGTGCAGGGACCAGCAGAGCCTACAGATCTTAAGCTCCTCAATCCTCCGGAACACACGACACCACTGGAGCACGTATCGAAGCACCAATGGTCTGGGGCGCTCACAGTCATCTTGTGTGTTGAAGATGAGGTCGATCAGGCTCTTGGGCCAGAAGTCGGGGTCTCCTGGGAATTGACCACCGCCGGGATTTGTCATTCCAGCTTTGATCAGGCAGGCGGGACAGTTATCGTCGGCAATATCAGCCCAATGGCGTACCCACAGACCTCTGGGCGCTTGCATCGTGGTGGCTGGTGTTTGTGTTCGTGTCAGCAGTGTCGACTGTGAATGCGCTGAGAAAGTTGGGAATGGTGATGCGGGTGGTGATGTTGTCATGGAGCGATCTGGCTGAGGAGACGGCGTTGGAATTGCCTTCGCTGTCGCGACGGGAAGCGACTTCTCCGGTGGTGCTTGCTGATTCGCTTCGTTAATTAAGGAAGGCGAGGTGGTTGATTGAAGATTGATGGCAGGCCCGAGGTGCATGTTGTCACCTCATAAAGGGCAGTCACCAGTTTCCTGGATTTACTTTGCATCCTTTCCACAGAGGTGAGCCACAACATCCGACGCTGGCCTACGAGCGTTTCGAGGCTCGTCCCGTCATACCTTACGCCAGACTATACGATGATGAGATTATAAGTGGCAAAGTACACCGCAGTTTTGAGATATTTCATCTTTTCAGTCACTTGCAAGCTTCTTCGGCAAGTTTTCACTTTGGGCGTCTGTAGTAATTGGTGCATCAAACGCACACAAGGTGTGGAGACGTCCAATCCGGCAACACTTCCGGGCGGATGTTTGTCAACCCTATTGAAATGGCTGCAGTTCGTCTTAGTAACCTAGTCTAGTACGGTCTGGGCACGAGAATAAACCCATAAATTGTCACAAAGTGAGTCTCTGCCTTTCTTTGCAACGGGTAATCAGCCCTCTGGAAAAATATCGATGTGACAAGACGATTCTTGTCTGTCTCGCCCTGGGTCAGTACTTCCTTGCTTTCACCCGCCAAATTCCAAAGTCGCGGCTATGCTAGGTAACTTAAAACTACTTATTCGTAATGGACGCGGAGCAAGCAGTCTATTCCTTCCTTTTCTTATGGGAGACATGCCATGATTATTGATGGGAAGTTTCACACTATGACGTTCTTGTTTGTGTCTCTATTGTGTGATCAAACCATCTTCATTTCGGCGCTGAGTGGTCTAACCGTGGAAAAGGTTTGGGGCTCTGGTCATAGATACATTGAATAATGATAAAGAAATGGAATCAGATTGAAGCGCTCTTAGTTGCCGGCCGGGACGTTTTGTGTGGTTCATCGCAGACCAACGTGTTTACAGCTGAAACCCTTCGGACGAACACCTGTTCAGATGCTCTTGTCTGTCACAGTCCTCTGTATCTCGCAGCAAAGGGCCACTGAAACCTGGCGCAAAGAAGGGCGGACTGAAACAGACCCAATCTGAGAAGTCGCTTTTGTCCAAGATAATTTCCACAGGGTCGTTATGAAACACACCTCCACGGTCATACCGGATCTGCTGGATTGGCAAAGAATTGTTTCCGAGCGAAACAAGAGTAGACTGATCAAAGGATCCATCTCTATCTAGGCGAGTTACATCTACACAGTATCTGGAACTCAAGAGAACTTTCGCTTGATTTGACCGACTCGTCATGATATCGCTACGTATCCGATATGAAGTGTGTAGACCTAATATAAAGTTCGAGAAATCAGCGTCAGGTAACGTTCAATTTCAGCAATCGAAATACTATTGAAAGCATACATGCGCAATGGCCTCTCCAGTCCCCGATTCCCAAATCCCTCCCCGGGCACTCAAGAGTTTCACCAGTCTTCCCACTTGGACATCAACATCTCGGATACCGTTTTCAACTCCCCCGACCAACTCTTCGAAGGATGCAAATCCAATCCCCGCTGCGCCAGAGGCGCACTCCTTCAATCAGTTTCACCGACCTTTGAAGCAAACGGTGTTTGGAACCAAGTTGAGCAGATTCCTTACCCTTCGCCGTATCCCGGTGCCAATATCTGGGGCGCATCTAATGTGACAAATGTGACTAGGCCAGAGAGACTGTTCAGTGGCTTGTCATGCTCTTACGCAATCTTTTTGCAGCCTGTTTCCTGGTTTTTATCGGTTTCTTCTTAGCAACGTCGCTGGAAGTTCTGTGTTCTGTTTCATGTGGACCTTTGGGGATCACAAGCGGCGGAGTGATGATCGGCGCTACAGGTTGGGTGTCATGTGGCATGTGTCGGTGGTTGGCGGCGGTGATCGCAGGTTTCAAGAACACAGTTCTAGTTGTGCTGCGAATCATTCGTGAGGTGCGGGCTTAGGACAGAAGGACACATCTTGGCTGGAGTATGGATATCTTGGAGCCTTTGGGAGAGGAATATCAATCCACTGCACTGCGGGCTGCTTTTTCTTTTCATTCTCGCTGTGTCCCCCCCCCTGTTTTTCGGCCTTCATCACCATCGCCCGTCGGAAGAAACCATCGGAAGATTTGGATGTTTGGCATTCCCTATGCCATATCCATAATAGTGAAATCTTCACATTCGTTATCAATAATTTCGTCTTTCGTTCCTGCTGTGTTCATGTCCACTTACGCCATTACCCTATCAAGGCAAGGCAAGCCTCTGTCGGCACAGCCTCCGTGTCTAGCCTGTCTAGTCTTGCGTCGTGCGACACAGCGGGACGGAAGAAAGAGCTGCCAGAGTGATTTCTAATCCAACAGTGTACATGTTAGCAATGGGGGTAAGAAAGCCAAACATATCCAGGGCATATTAATAAGCGTTGCTAACTGCTTACCCAAAGGGATCCAGCCTCTGAAGGATGATGAGGCTTATTGCTAGTTATCCTTCTACAGCTTATAAGCAAGTGCTATTAAATCTAAAGTTGATTCTTGCATCAGGTCCCCATCACTACTGGCTATTCGCTGCATAGCGGGCACATCTAATACCCTCAGCTACCCCCGCCATCAAGGGCGTGCAGAATTCCATGCTCCGTTCACTCATCCAACCGCTTGGCCAAATATATGTTCAGGGGCGGCGCGTGGAAGACATACAGGTCCTGTCCTGCGTATTGCAAGAAATCTACAAGAAATCTACAAATACAAAACTGCACAAAGTAATGTTAACTTGACACTGTATCTGGCAAATAATTAGTTTGGTAGTGGAGGACTCTCAGCCTAGCTTGGCATAGCTCTCAACTCGTTCCATCTCCAGAGAAGCACTACGAAGTTGGGGCGCAATGTCGGAACTCCAGTAGCGACAATTGCTACCGGCGAATCTGCAAAAGACGCAATGCGGAGATGTTGCTGTAGGGCGGCTGATCTTGGTCTTACCGTCTGGAGTTTAAACGCCGAACACTTCGATGCGGGGCCACGTCGGTCCAGGTTCGCAGCCCATTGCGGGCCACGCGACCACTCCAGTCGAATTAGCTAATGCCGACTACATGCAACATGCGAGGTATCTACTGATAATTGCAATGGTACCAGGTTTGCGTCGTGAGCTTTCCATATGTGGATCTTTCAACTGCCCTGCACCTCATTCTCCCCTTACGACTTTTCGTTCGCAGTTTGCCGCCTGGAGGTGCACCTTTCTGACTGTCGTATGACTCTGACGGGGAAATATTTCAGGAGTCACGGCATAACAGTTCTCTGCACACTAGCCGCAGCCAGGCGTGCCTCATGCACTCTCTCAAGTAGTCCGGCTTCTCTTGCACAACCTGCTTTTTGAGAAAGTCACCTTATTCTCTTCGTCGGAGCGTGGATATTGAAGCTTTGGCAAGGTGGTTTTATAAATTGGCTGTCAATCTGGGCGCATGTAGGCGTGAGAATATGCGCAAGAGGTTTGGCACCCAAATCATTCCGGTCTCATCCAGTGGCGATATGAAGTCATTGAAATGTGGTGCTGCGAGCTTCGTTCTGCTGCGGGTAGATGTGCTTCACAAGCATGCATATTCTTGGGCGTACAAGAAAAGATTGCAATCTTCCCAGCGGCTGATATCCCTTCTCACACAGCGCTTGAAATATCGATAGAATAGTAGTAGTGAGGAAGCAGACAACAGCATTGAGAGCCATGACGAGACCTACAAGTGAGACGCAGCACCTTGTAAGCTTTTATGATGTTTCTGAGGTGCTTTATTGTGATGTTCCTCGGCAAGCTTGTGCCAGTTATGCAATGTATAATAACAGGCTGACAAGAGATCCTTTCATCTTGAGATTTCAAAAATCATCATGAGAGAATTTAAGTTCTGGCAGATTATGTTATGAATACCAACTTTCGAACGTTTTCATGAATGAATAACCTCAGAACACGACGATTACAAACTAACTTATACCAGCATCAGCCTTTGAGAACCGGAAGGCTCACAGTCAAGCCGCAATAGCCTTCAACTCCAATGGAGTGGCTATTCTCACTGCATTTCCAATGGATCAAGTAATGTAATATGAATGCAGGTATGACGTTCATTATGCTTTGTTTCCAAACCTTCAGCAGATAGCAGTGCATCGTAAAGTTTTACTGCTATATTGAGTTGATCTGATTTAACTGTCCCTCTCTGGCCCCCTCAGCAGCCCTTCATTGGAGTTGGCCCCATCGCAGAGTTCGCTACGCTACTTTGAAGCGCTGCTTCAAGGCAATTCACGAGATGCCAATTTCAAATTGTGACCGGCCGCCGCTGGGGGCAGCATCTGGACCTGAGGCGTGAGGAATCAATTCCGTGATGGCGCATGCTATCACACTCAATCATTGGTCTCTGGCAATGCATCGTGTCGTTGTGTCAGTATTCGCTTGAAGGGATTTTGCCCATGTCGGGGCCGTTCGGAAGGAGCACCTGTGTCCCTGCCTCAGGAGGTGCCTGCCTCCAGAGGTCAGCTGCCGATTTCAGCGCCCGAAATGGCAGTCGGTACCTAACAGTACCTTAGGCAGGCGGTTGCCTCCAAGTCCACGAAAAGCAACTGCCAATCCCTGCGACGTGAACGGGCCGCAACTGCCGGAAAACACCACATTCACACTTCAGCAAAACATCCGTCGGTACAAGACACACGTCAACCTCGAAGAGATCGACAAACTCTTCAACGTTTCGATAACAGAACCTATTCGGCTTGGTTTGTATCGCCCTTCTTCAAGACCATTGAAAAGGAACAAATGCTAACTGCCAATTTGAGCAGGGCTGACCGCTCCTCCCTCATTCAATTGTCCGATCAACCGACGCAATGCCACACAGGACCCGCACTGTTCGCTTCGGAAGACCCTCGCCCATCTTGTCGCACTCTTCTGTCATGTCAGTGTCTTCTGATGACGACCCTCCTGCCTTCTTACTCGTCGAAAGAGACACGGATCTATCGAGCATCGCCCTGCCGCAGCCTCACCTCAGCCCAGACAGGCGCAGACGCAGCAGCGCCTCGGACGACCACATCACAGCTTAGAGTGCCGTGACGACGACCCCCGCCAGTATCTGGTACCGGTTCTGTGCTGCTGTCCGCCGAGGCCACCATCCCGCCTTGGCATTCGACGAGGACGAGATGGAACGCGTCCGCCTCCGAGCTTTGGCAAATGAATGGGACTGGGAGAGCTGGGTGGCCCTCACCGTCGAAATGGCCTTCTTCATCGGCCGTCAGCTGTTTACGGATATTTGGGAGACAGAGCGGGGGCGGTAACGATGGTCAGTTTGACGGAGTTGCCAAAGGTCGACTGCTGCTGCTGCCGCAGTCAAAGCGATACGATTTCACTCCTAGTAATGTACAGATGGATGGGTCTGACCGGATAATCAGCATGGTAATGTAGCCCATAAGGGCGTTTGCAAGGATGGAATGATCATGGTAGCTACAGGGACACTTTTTTTGCAGAATGTTCTGGTTTTGTACTCCACGTAGCGATCAATTATCAACGCGTGTTGCGTGAAAGGCCCCCGAAGATTTCATCGAACATCATTAGACAAACACACTCAATCTCTTTCCGCCAAGATCATTTCACGTTGACGGTCTTTTTGCCGTTCTATGCCCCAGAACCATTAGCCCCCACGGCTCACTGGACGAAGGAGCGCTTCTCTTCAGCCTGTCGTCCACCGGCATTTCATCAGAGCTCTCTAGACCTCCCTCGATGATCCAATGGCTCTTGTTTGCCACCAAAGCACCCGTTTGCACCAAGCACAATTGATGTCCATAGTGTCTGCTTTCTCCATAATGATATCACCGACGTCAGTGGGAGTATACGTCCAGACTGGCAACTCTGCAGATGATATTTCTTTGATGGATCCTGCTCAACTGCAGGTCGCTACTCACTTTTTCTGAGGACCCATCTTGTTGCCGCAAAGCAGCCCTTGACGAACAGAATGCCTGAATGCAACAATAAAATCTGTTCTTCCAGCCTTGAGGAGTCTGTGCGTGGCAGAGGCAAGGGGATGAACATGTAGAAGGCTCAACATCTTCTCGTTGTCCCTTGCGCCACCTCGTCAGGGATCCATCAATAACGTCTGTCACCCACTTCCGGGCCCCCCCCCACTTCCGGGCCCCCCAAAATGACTCACCGCCATTTTCATCCCACAACAACAAACTTAAATATCTTCATCATTTCCCTATCAATTCCTTTGAACTTTTACATCAATATTATTTTTCAGTTAATGAAGCAATAT
>JANUHK010000416.1:0-21562 GCA_026319125.1 Colletotrichum noveboracense | reverse complement strand
AGCGAGTCGCGCACTTTTCCTCAATTCTACACCCTTCACCTTTACAACAACTTTTCTCCACGTACAACCATGGGTTCTTCTTTAAATGAAAGTCGCATTATCCTTGCAATTGAAGCTATCAAAAAAGAGCCAAAACTATCCGTACGAAAAGCAGCCTCTATCTATAATATCCCCGAAGCAACACTCCGCGACCGACGCGCCGGACGACTACCACGACACGAAACGCGTACGAACTCAATGAAGATGACTGCGACAGAAGAAAGTGTGATTCTTGAACGAATTATCGACCTAGTCGATCGAGGATTTCTGCTGCGGCTTGAAGACGTGCGAGATATGGCTGATTGTCTCGTTAACGTATGCGATACGACGTGTGTCGGACTGCGATAGGCAGAAAACTTCATACGACGCCAACCATGATTGAAAATGCGTTTTTAACGTCAAATCAACTATTAGAAGGTATTAGCTGAAGATTCTATAATTATATAAAGCTAATTTGCACTCATACAGAACATAATTATAAAATATAGTATTATTAACTTAGATATCTATAATTTTGATAAGACTGGATTCTTAATAGGAATACTATTGCACGCAAAAGTTATTACAACCTCTGATCGCCATGGGAGGCCTCATATAAAGCAACCTGGCAATCGCAAATAGGTTTCTGTCATTCAGGGTGTATATGCAGATAGCTGGGCGCTGCCTCCATATATCATTATTAAGGGCAAATATCACCTGCTCTCGTGGTATACTAATAGCTAATTCCCACCTAAATAGCGCGTCCACCTTAGCGAAAATGGATGGACTATGAATGAGATTAGCCTAGATTAGCTAATGCATTTTGAAAAGTGTATAAAGTCTCATATGAAGGGTGTTAAGCAGCTCCTAATCCTTAATAGCTATAACAGCCATAAATCCACTAAGTTTGATGATTACTGTAACGAACACAGCATTATTGCTCTTTGCATGCCTCCCCATTCATCGCATGAGCTTCAGCCTCTTGATGTTAGATGTTTTGGTCTGCTGAAGGCTTCATACGGCAAGGAAATTGAGAAGATAATATAGATGCAGATTATGCATATTACTAAGGATGATTTCTTTCCTGCCTTTAAGGCAGCCTTTTTTTCTTTAATAGGTGAAGGAAACGTATAAGCTGGTTTTAGACAGGCTGGCCTTATACCTTTTGACCTAGAAGTAGTTATTTCCCGCCTGGATTTCAAGCTAAAGACGCTAACACCATCCAACTCACGCCTAAGCAGCTAGGGCTTATAGGACCTAAAGACACCAACCACAGCACATAATGCTATATAAAGCTCTACTTCACTTAAGAAAAAGATTATTAGTTATTAATATAGCTTACTAATATATTTATATAAAGTTATTAACTTATAAGCTAAAGGTATTAATAAGTTAGCGCATAAACTAGCTCTTATTAAAGCTGAGTGCTATAGGCTTTATACAGCAAATAAGATACTAAGCAAGCGCCAGAGGGCTAAAAAGTCCTAACTACGTCTTAAAGGGTCACTTAATGCAGCTGAAGCTGAGGCGATCTGGGTAGAGAAGGGGGTTGTTGATGCTAGAGGCGAAAATATGCGTCAGGAGGGTGCTCGTACAGAGGGGGGTGAATCGCGCGGGCAGCAATGTGGCAATTATGGAAAGACTGGACATAACGTACGAACATGTCAGGTAGTTGGGGAGACCTCTGAAGAAGAGGATGATGAGTAGTTTTGATTGATTTTATACGATGTAGCTTGATTGATACATAAAAATAGTAGAGAGGTGGTGAAAAGTGCGCAACTCGCTATGATGCGCGACTCGCTATGCATGTACGTTACTTAAAGTATAGCTATTATAAAAGTGAAAGTAAGGTTAATTTAGTTAGATTTAAGATTATAGCGCCTTCTTTATTAAGGTTATTTAAGGTTATACTAGGGTTTTTTTCTAAAGTTATAATTAATATAACTTAAAGAGTAGCTTAAGAGTTTTTAGCGCTACTACTATATCTACCCTTATAAAGTAATTATTTTAATATAATTATCTTAGCTTTCTCTCTATATTAATTATACTTTAATAATACTAAAATACCTATAATATATATAGGATCTCTCTTTATTTAGATAAAGATTTTAATAGTATTACTCCTCTATTATTAGTATATATATTAACCTCTCTATTACTAAAGAAGCTTTAGCTTAGTAATTTAAATATCTTAAAGGTTAAAGTAATAACTTTATATAATTTCTATATAGCTATTATTATCTCTATTAATCTCCTTTTTTCTTACTTTAAGAATACTTACTTCTAATAAGTACTATAGTATTATAGTATAGAGATTACTAATAAGGTACTATAAGGGTATATATCTATTTATAACTATCTAAATAATATCTATTAGTATAGAGAGGGGCTATTGATAGTAGAACTTTACTTAGTAGTTTTAAAAATCTATTTATTATTTAATCTATAGTTATCTCTAAATATTTATACCTTTATAGCTACTATTTATTATCTTATTAATAAATATAAAGCTTTATAATCTTACCTTTTAGCTTTCTATTAATATTATAGTAATTATAATAATATTACCCTCTTAGAGATTTTTATTAATATTATTAATTGGTTTTAAATTTAGGATTAAATTAAGGTAGTAGTCTCTAATAACGCTATAACTAATAATATCTATCTCTAAGCTTTCTATTAGAACTTTAACCTAGAGATAATAGAGATAGATATAAAGGCTTAATATATATAGTACTATAGCTATATCCTTAATCTTATAGCTTAAGTATTCCTCTTTAATAATAATAAGGGGACTCTTAAGGCTAAATTAGATTACTATTAGTTAATAAACTAATATAAAGAAGATCTTAAGCTTTAATAGAAGATTAGCTTTATTAGCTAACTTTATAATATTATTAAGTTTATCTAGTTATTACTATAATATTATAAATAGTACTAGAAAGCTTTAGTAGATATTAATAAAGACTTTAAAGACTTCTAGATCTTCTTAGAGTTATACTAAAAGGCTTTTGTTATCCTAAATAATAATACCTAATAGAATAATATATATCTTATAATCTAAAGAGCTATAGAGAAGAAGATAGAGATCTAAAGCTTTATACTATTAAGTAATAATAATATAGATATTAAATAATATATCTTAGAAGTAGACCTTCTCTCCTTAAATAACTAAAAAGTATTAGCTAAAATAAGTATAATTTTAGAGCCTTTCTACTATTAGACGAAGAGATATAAGGGATAAGATATTAGTAATAGTTATAGTTAACTTTAAGAAGTTATAATAGGTACAAAATATCTTCTTTTTTATCTATTAAACTAAAAGATATATTATAAAGCTATAATCTCTCTATTTACTAATAATAATCTTAAGGATTACTTATAGTAGTTATAGTTATATTTAGGCTAAGGTTATTACTACTAATTTCATATATAAGCCCTCTCTACTTATATTTATAAAAACTAAATATTACTAGCTTTATAATTAGCTTTATAATTTAATTTATTTAATAAGAGATAATAAGTCTTCTTCTATAATAGTATTAAATAGGCTTAATAGAAGTTATAAGAATATTATAAGTTAATAAGAGACTTATTACTCTTTTCTATAGTAATTATTCTATATCTATTATTTAGTATATTATACTTATATAATATTTAGTAAAAAGATTACTAAAAAGAGTAGGTTAATAATATTCTAAGTAGCTTTATAGACTATTTTAATAAGTAGTATTATAAAGAATAGCTAGAGGATATACTAACTAAGCTAGAAGTAATACTAATATAGTATCCTACTAATCTTAAAGCTTAGAGTAATAATAACGTTTACTTCTAGTAATAGGTTAATAGCTAGTATTACTAAACGCTACCTTAGGTTAATAAGTTTAATATCTTCCTCTAGAGGCTCTTAGAAGCTATTAATAACCTTATTATATAGTAGTTATAATAGTCAGAGACATTCCTAGCACTTTACTAACTTATTCTTAATATCTTTACTATACTAGCAATATTTACTAACTATAAGAGGGCTTTTAGCTAAGCTAAATTAACCCTCACTTCATAAAGGCTTATAATAAGCTTTAGTACTATAGAGAGTCTCTAATTAGTAAAGAACTAGCTAAAGAGGGGGGTTATACTACTTAGTAATAACTTTAAGTTATTAGGATTATTATGAATTTCTTTATATAGCTATAATGTATTTTTATATAGTGATTAGTTTATTCCAATTGTAATTGGTTTAATTAATTAAAAACACTAAAAAAAAATAGCTAATTCAGCAAGTTAGGGGGTTGAAATTGACTTGATTGCATTTGCGGAGACGCTGGCAGTAAGTCTTGTCGTAGTTCGGAGAATTCGCGAAACGCATCGTCCCCGCATTTTGAGATTCGCGGCAGAAGCGCCCCTGAAGAGTCGATCCTGAACTAAGTCTCGTACCCGCTGATTGGGTGGACTCTCGGGTTTCGCAACATTCCCATCGTCTTGACTCGGCTTGCATTGCCCTTTTCTCAATTGCTATTAAAGACGGATGATATAAACCGTCTCATGTTGCCGTTCGTCTGATGTCGGCTTTTCCTCGCTCCTAGAATTCCAGCACGCCTTCTTCTAATACAATTTCGTTCTCTTCGTTAAAGCTGTTTGATACAGTCCAGTAACTCACAAGCCGGTCTTTACAGAATTTCTTTATTCAATTCATCGACATGCAGTTCACCTTCTTCACCATTGCTCTTGCGAGCCTCGCCAGAGTGGCGACTGCTGGAGTTGCCGTTGCACCTCGATCGGACATCTCTCTTTTCCCCCGGAGCTCCCCAGGCGCCCGCGCCTGCCGAAGGCACTTCCACCAAGGTCGCGACGACACCGGAGACCTCAGACCCGCATGACAACTTCGACCCCAAAGTGATCATTGGAGGAACAGTTCAGTGCTTAGCTGCAACGTATGTTGACACCGTCCATATGAAAAGCTCTTCATTTCTAATGCATCTCACTACAGTGCTCCGTCGAAGAACGATCAGCTCATTGCAGAGCTCTCGATTTGCGGAGGTATCAAGGCACCCATCAACAACTGCCCAGGCACGGAACAGAAATCGACCGGAACGTCAGGCAAGGCTCTGTGGACTCTGGAGGCTGCTGCTGGGGAGAAGATCAACATCTTCAAGGGCAGATGGGAAGAGTGTTGCAATGCTGGTCGAGCCACATGCAAGGGGAAAGCATTCTCATTGCAGTGCGAGAACGGCACGGATGCTGGCAACCCGGTCACCATCACGCTTTCAAGTGTGTAATACAGGCTTCCAGAGAAGAGGACTTGTAATCCGTGGATTGGTTCGAAGAAGGGTAAAGGAAGCTGTTTCCCAGAAGAGTCCTTGGAGTCCAAACTAAGTCATGTATAAATCAATGCTCCCGGGCAGGTTGAACTGATGCGGTGGTCAGTCGAACAATTTAAAACGATCCACAAAGATACTTCGTATGTCCTATCATGGAATGTATTTCGTTAAATATTGGATCGAAATAAAGCTTGAACAGACTTTCGAGCTAAATTGGGTATATTCAAAGGGAACAGCATCCAGGGACGAAGCCCGGAAGCCGCTTAGCAGGTTCGTCTGATGATATCGCGTCACAGAATCGCAACATGCAGGGTCCGCACACTCAATTCGCCTGGACACCAACTGACTGCAGCCTCAAACACACAAAACGAGAACGATGTGTTTGAAACAGGAGCTTTGAGTGTATCACTTCACCTATCAGAGCCTGAGCGTGCGAGGAGACCTCGAGAAGGTCTTTCTGGTGATAACGTCCATGGCCCTATCATGCCACTTGGCATAGGTACGAAACATACCATTGACCGGGAACCGTGGCTTTGTAGGTAAAGCTCGATGAAACAAAGCTTTGTCGATTCAGGATGACACTTGTGAAGGGGAAGCTACGGCAGGCCACTGAGGCGACTGCTTTTAGCCACTGGTTAGAAGATCTGCGAGCCCCAGCGATGGCTCCGATGTCCATTACATTGTGCGAGCATGTTGTAGTTACGACACAATTGGGGTCATAGCGGCTTGTGAAGATTGAAAGGAGCAGGACATTGAGTGGGAAAGATTTATTACAATCCAAGACATAAGTACATTGCCCTATTTGCAAACTTGATAGGCTACATCGGGAATCTCATAACAGAGAGCAAGACACCTATCATCATCATGCCCCGCACTTAAGCAACTTTTTTGATTTGTCGTGACACGTCAATCTAAAGACGGCTTGGGAGGTTCGAGCCCTTCTTAACGTCGAAGCGGTCCAGGTTCATGAGCTTGTCCCAGACCTTGACGAAGTCCTGCACAAACTTCTGGCCACCATCTGCCTGGCCGTAGATCTCAGCGACGGCGCGAAGCTCAGCCTGAGAGCCGAAGACCAAGTCAACGCGGCTAGCAGTCCACTTCTTGGAGCCGCTCTTGCGGTCACTGCCCTCGAAGACGTCGGGGTCGCTGGTGGCCTTCCAGACGGTACCCATATCCAGGAGGTTGACGAAGAAGTCGTTCGTCAAAGCACCAGGACGGCTAGTGAAGACACCGTGCTTGGAGCCGTCGTAGTTGGTGTTCAAGACACGGAGACCTCCAACAAGGGCGGTGAGCTCAGGGGCGGTCAGGGTGAGGAGGTTGGCGCGGTCAACCAAGAAGTTCTCGGTCTTGACGCGGCGTGTTGACTTGCCGTAGTTGCGGAAACCATCGGCAATAGGCTCGAGGTGGCCAACAGACTCAACGTCAGTCTGCTCCTGTGACGCATCGGCGCGGCCAGGGGTGAAGGGGACGGTGATGTTGTGTCCCGCGTTCTGAGCGGCTTGCTCAACACCGGCAACACCACCAAGGACGATCAAGTCAGCCAGAGACACCTTCTTGCCACCAGAGGCGGAGCTGTTGAACTTCTGCTGGACCTTCTCGAGGGCTGAGAGGACCTCCTTAAGCTGGCCAGGGTTGTTGACCTTCCAGTCCTTCTGGGGAGCCAACCGAATGCGGGCTCCGTTGGCACCACCACGCTTGTCACTACCACGGAAAGTGGATGCGGAAGCGAAGGCGGTAGAGATGAGCTTAGAGCCGTCAACATCAGTGGCAAGAATCTCCTTCTTGAGGGCGCCGACATCCTGGTCGTTGATGACGGCGTGGTTGACCTCAGGGATGGGGTCTTGCCAGATGAACTCCTCGGTGGGAACTTCAGGGCCGACGTAGCGGGAACGGGGACCCATGTCACGGTGGGTGAGCTTGAACCAGGCCTTGGCGAAGGCGTCGGCGAACTGGTCGGGGTTCTCGAGGAAGCGACGAGAAATCTTCTCATACTCGGGATCGAAGCGCATTGACAGATCAGTCGTCAACATGGTGGGAAGGTGCTTCTTGTTGGGGTCGTAGGCATCGGGAATGATGGGCTCGGCGTTCTTGGCCACCCACTGGTTCGCGCCCGCGGGACTCTTGGTGAGCTCCCAGTCGAACTTGAACAGGTACTCGAGGTACTTGTTGCTCCACTTGGTGGGAGTGGCGGTCCAGGTGACCTCAAGACCAGAGGTGATGGTGTCAGGGCCCTTGCCGGAGCCGTGCTTGTTCACCCAGCCGAGACCTTGCTGCTCAATGGGAGCGCCTTCGGGCTCAGCGGCGACGTTGCTGTCTGGGGCTGCGCCGTGGGTCTTGCCGAATGAGTGACCACCAGCAATGAGGGCAACGGTCTCCTCGTCGTTCATGGCCATACGGCCGAAAGTGACACGGATATCTCTCGCGGCAGCAACGGGATCGGGGTTGCCATCGGGACCCTCAGGGTTCACGTAGATAAGACCCATGTGGGCAGCACCCAAGGGCGCCTCAAGCTCGCGGGTGTGAATGTCCGACTTGGTGTCCTGAGATCCGTCGACGACACCAGGGCCGTCCTTGCCCTCGTGGCCGTGGGCATAGCGGATATCGTTACCCAGCCATGTGTTCTCACCTCCCCAGTAGACAGACTCGTCGGCCTCCCAGGTGTCAGGGCGACCACCAGAGAATCCGGCAGTCTTGAAGCCCATAGACTCGAGGGCAACGTTACCGGCCAAGATCATGAGATCGGCCCATGAAATCTTGTTGCCGTACTTTTGCTTGATAGGCCACAATAGGCGGCGAGCCTTGTCGAGACTGACGTTGTCTGGCCAGCTGTTAAGAGGAGCAAACCGCTGCTGACCCTGTACGACGAAGTTCGGTTAGCAACTTGATCTGGCGCGGGGGTTCGGACCGGACTCCGAGTGTGACTTACCTCGCCACCGCCTCCGCGACCATCCTGGACACGGTATGTTCCTGCGCTGTGCCACGCCATACGAATGAAAAGACCTCCGTAGTGACCAAAGTCAGCTGGCCACCAGTCCTGAGAGTCGGTCATCAGAGCTGTGAGGTCTTTCTTGACGCCCTCGTAATCGAGGGTCTTGAACGCAGCAACATAGTCGAACTCCTGGCCCAATGGGTTGGTGACGGGAGTGTGCTGGCGAAGAATGTTGAGCTTCAAAGCGTCGGGCCACCAGTCGCGATTCTTGGTGCCACCTCCGCCGGTGTTCATCAGGCGGGTGGCTGGACACTTGCTCTCGGCCATGATTGCTGATTATTCTCTTGTGTAATCTGCTGTGGTATCAGGGGTGTTTTCTGTTTTGCGTCTTCAATTGGTGGAAGAAAGGCAAATGCAGGGAGGAAAAAAGAAAGACGATCACCCTTCAGAAGCGCGGATGAGGGACGAGAACCCCGCGTTTTATGGCTAAGGGTCATGGCGACGCCCCCCGACCCCTCATCCAGTTGCATGACCAATAGCCAGAATCCTGTTGGCGGTTGGGCGGGATGGACCAAAGCCGAGTACATAGTAAATACCACTGTGCGCTCACATCTATTTCCCAATTATCTTGCACTAACGCGTGACAGCAGCCATCCATTCCAGACTCGATTCTAGTGCGGGTGGGGGCGAGGGACGTGGGAGGGCAGCTTGGGAGGCAGCTCGGGCCTGGTATGACAAATGGTGGAAGCTAGGAAAGCCACGGGATGGCGATGTTCTCAGGGTCCTTGTGTTCGAGATGATCTAGATCAATCGCGGCAAGCCCGTTGCGGTCAATCCGCAAGGCCTTCCATTTGTTCTCTCATTTCACGGACGTTCACCTCGAGGCGAGAGGCAACAAAACGATTGTCCCTTTGTTATCCATCTGTTAAGAGCCAGCTAGGGCGCGCTCTGGTTGCTATGACGCGCACATTGGGATGATTTAGAGCTCGCTCTAGCAGATTTCGGAGGCATTGCCACACTGGGCCGTTAGCCTCACAGTCCCAATAAGATGCAACAGTACCGTGAACTTGCGTGACCAGCTTGGAACAGTAGCTTGGGCCGAGTCAAATTGCCGTGCGGGGAGGACCCATCGAGGGAGCCTGTGAGCCTGGGGAAAGGGAATGTGCAGCAGATCGACACACCATCTTTTGTCCAATCGAAACGAACATGATAAGCAGAAACCATGTGGAATAGTTAAACAGTGACATTGAGTTGCAGCAGGGTGGAGGTACCTCTGGGTCCCTCTGCCCCGTCTGTCCACATTCCGTTCGCTCCGAGCCGGCAGCCCCAGCCTGTCCACTTCTGCTATTACTCCATGTTGTGTTCTGTTGAAATACGCTGTGTGTGAATGGCTGTTGTCTTAGAACCAATCCCGCAGTATGCTCACTTTTCTCTAACCTCAGGTGGTTTCTCTGCAGTGAAGAAAAACGAATTATGCAGCAAACTGTTCATATTCGCCGAACCGAACCGCCCGCGCGACCCCTCTCTACTTGCTATATATACCGGGCTGCATGAGAAAGCGACCGGGGTTAAGCTTCTCGAGAACCTCGGCGACGTCACTCAACCCCACTTTGTTTCCTCGGTGCCGCGTCGACGCCAGACACTGGTTCTCTGATTACCAACGCTAGCTCCCAAACCAGGGTAGTCTGCGACAGAGATGGCACTCGATAGAAGGCCTCTGAAGCTAAGACCGCCGATGACCGGCGGACTTTTGATGGTGTACTGGGATTATCACAGGCGAATGGGATATCGATATCCCAAGATATCAAATCTTCATCACACACATCGACAGCAACCTCTACGGCCCCCGTCGAGGAAGACGAAAAGAAAACGGCCAGCTCGCATTGGACATTGGGCTTATGCGTTGTCGAACCTTCTTCGATTTTGATGGCTGCTGACCATTGCTGCGCTCAAGCTTCTTCCTCTCCCCTGCAACGCTTGGCAACTCCGGGATTCGTGCGAAACATCCCCGACTCGCGCTTTTGTTTTTTGCCATCCGCTCAATTCGCCGATTGACCGGCATCGCACAGTCGCTGGACCCCACCGGTCAGTCGTTCGCAATCGTTGATATCATAGACTCTGAAAGGCGGAGCATTGAGAGCCCAGAACACCGTTGGATGGATTCGTAGTCACATGCTAGCGAACCCCCTGTATCCTGGCAGCGATGGGCGCGCCACCAGTGGATTTTTTCTTCAACGTCAACCGGACGCTTGGAATCTGGAGTCTGGGCGAAGACACCTTCGAGGCTCATGGGGCTAACTGAATTCACACATTATTAATGGTTTTAGAGGATAATTGGCTGCAGTAAGCTTTGAGTTCCACGTGGGTTGAACACGGGAAGACGGTGTGCGAAGCCGACTGGGAGTTCAGTCCCTACGTGTGCAACCCAATTGTGGCAACTCCAAGTGCATGAACCAATTACTCACAGGATATGTTGAAATGTTTCTTGTTACTATTGGAGTAAGATTGATACCGTTTCGTTTCGACTGCCTTCGACCCTATCCAAGAGTACTGCTCCAGCCGCTGCTCAATATTCTGTCTCGTCTTAAGCTGTGGCGACCAATAAAATGTCGCGCATGATATCTTGCGCTTCTCAGCCTTCCCGGCGGGATCATGTAGCTGAAGTCTTATCAGAGTTCAGGCGGCGGCTGTTTTAAGTAGATGACAGCTGTTGTCGATGCATGTATCGTCAAGTCACCCGTAGTAGTTCGTGCTACTCCTCCTTCTAACATTGACACCTTCTGGGTGAAACATGACGTGCAAGGAAGAGCTGTTCACTGGCTGCGCTAAGTCCAGTTGTGTGGCTGGTAGGAATTCAGCCGTAGATCTAATGCTCCGAAGGAAACTCCCAGGCCGCGGCCCGCGGGTGTGACTGTCCCATCAAACGAGATATTTCCCGATTCTTCCTAGACCAGGACAAAGATAGGGGTGCGGAAATCGTCAGAGTTACGGGCTGGCATCCTTTGCTCGAGCCTATGAAGCTGAAGTCACGTATCACGAACATTATCAAGCAAATTACTTGCCTCGCACATATTTTGGAACAACTTCAATCTCATATCAATGAACATACACTGTTCTTTTTGACGGGAAACTCGAGCCTGTGAAGAGGCCATGCACGGATCTGCAAATGCTTCAATTATTTCATATTTTCGCTAGCCTCATGGATAATGCTGATTACGCCTGAATTGCAGCAAAGAATACGTCCCAGCTTTTGTTATAGCACTGTGGCTACATCGTGTTGTGACCTGTCTTTAGTGAGAGAACGGTGTAGCCTTCACAAAAGGTGACGTATGCATCTCGTAGCTGTTGGGAGCCACAAAGACAACTTTTTGGTCGAACTCAAATGCAATGACGAAGAGTCGAGAAGCAAAAACATGTCTCGATACTTGCACTGTCGATGAGAAAACACTTCATCACATGGACTTTCCTATCAGCCCACCACTTTCCTGGTATACAGTCAGTGTTGCGTCAATTCAACAGGAACCATCATCGTGTTACCCCCTCACGCCGGCGGCGTTTGTGCTTCCGCCATAATATCGTGCCGGCCATACCCAACAGTGATGCCGAAGCTGTCAAGGTTAGCACACTCTCCGAGAATCCCATGTTGGACGGGTCGCACCTATGCCTCCCAGCACTCCGATTACCACTACTCCTGCCCCCGTGGTGAAGGAAACACCATCGTTGGCCGGTAAAGCGGATGGCTGCGGTGTTGTGTCGGCAGCCTCACTGGGGAGTGGGATTGTAGAGGATGTATGTGATGTAGAGGGGAGCGTAGGCACCACCGCAGGCGCGGTGACAGTGACCGTTTGAGGAGGCTGAGTGACGAAGACCGTGTTTGTTGGGCTAAGGCTGGGCTGACTGAGACTGCCGCCAAAGTTTGGTCCTGATGGAGCTGGTTGAACCGATGGAACTGGTTGAACTGATGGAACTAATGGAACTCGCGTTGAAGTGTGAAATGTTGTTCTTGGCACTGACAGTGTAGGAGTGGGTGGATCAGGAGGCGGAAGTGTTGATGTCGGTATCGGTGTTGATGGACGAGTTGATGATGGAGTGAGCAGAGCCGGCTTTGATGTTGTTGCATGTGGGATCGCAACTGCTGGTAGTTCCGAGACGATCAAAGGTCGGTTTGGTGTAAGTGGCCCAGTCGGCGTGTTCGGATCAGTGCGACCTTGTTGCTGCTGCTGCTGCTTTTCTTGTTGTTGTTGCCTACGGACAATCTCGAGGTCCAGCCTGGGTGGAGGAGCCGCCCTCCTGTTGGCCATCGATAGACCAACCATTATGAGTGTGAGTCTTGATGGAATCTGGAAGGGTGAGTGTAAGAGTTGGGATCTCGAGACTTTAGAGAGAAGTGGGACAGGTCAGACAAACCAGTGGCGGAGCAAGTTCAGACCTGGAAGCCTATGAGAATGTCCCGAGGGGGACTGATTGTCATGACAGCTGAGTCAACATGAGTCTGGTCTTGTCAGGATATGAACCACTAGCACGTCTTGTAATGTAACCGGTCCCATACCTCTGGTTTTACTTCAAGTCAAACAGGTCCAACGTTGGCTCCAGCGTCTGGGCGTGCGTAATCGTCTCGATAGGATTTCAGCGACAGAAGGAAATTTCCGCGGGGTAAAGTTGACATTAGATATCGGCTCCTCTTGAGTGGAGAGAGGCAATATGGTGACCCCGAGCAAGGGTTGAGGCTCCGGTGTCTTTATTACCGCGCAGCTGAATGCAAGGTGGTGACACATGGCAGGCCGGCGAGTGGTTTTAAGCTTGGCGCATCACCCTTGAGCGTTTCACGCTTACTGACAGGCCAGCCAGTAGCGTAGCGTTACGAGCTGATTTGGGTAAAAGTCAATCACCCCAAGGCAGATTGATCCCGTCGGCCGTATGCACCCGCAAAACGAATTGCAGCGGAAACTCTGATACTCTCGAATAGACTATTTTTGGGAACATTTGCCGGGCAGTGTCAGGCCTGTCTGCGTACTCCTTTACGTCGGCGACTGTTTGCCGTTGTGTAGGAGAGGCGTGGATACAGACGCCCGGGACTCAACAACAGCCGGTGTTAGTCTGAAATCGCCCGTCAGAGGTCTTGGCGGACGAGTTGATGATCTGTGTGTCGGGATTTCGAATCTTGGCTGAACGTTGAAAAGCAATTCAGACTCGTTATTTACACGGATCGCCTCACAAAACTCGGGGGTCGCGCAAGTCGTAGTCCTGGAACCCAATGCCCTCGAAACAGTCGGCATCTCTATTGACAATGGCAGCTGTTGGAAGTGCGTCTCCTCGCACTCTGCAGCAGGGCATTCGCAGAAGCATATCTGCGGCTGCTTCGGGTGGCTTGCACCTGCTGACCAGCGAGACGGATCTTAACCAAGGCCGAGAACACGACGAACACATATCGCCGACGCGGGTCTCTGTGAGGGATCGCATGAGTCTCCGGTCTAGAAGTCCCGGATCCTCGAGTCTATCAGATTTGGATCCCTTCTTTGATCGAGCAATGTCACTGCCTTCCATCCGGGAGAGAGATAGTGACAACGACAGCCAGTTCCGCAATCCATTTGCAGACACGAACTCTGTGGCAAACACGCAAGCAGACGATGCTCGGAATCCGTTCGACGATTCAAGTGCCGAGGACACACTGCAGGAGCAGTCTCCAGAGCCGCCCTACCACATTTTCACCAAGAGGCAAAAGTGGTTTGTTATCGTCATTATAGGCACAGCTGGGTTGTTCTCTGGCCTATCGTCAAACATCTACTTTCCATCGCTCGATGCCATCTCACGGGTAGGCCCTTTTGTACCTCGGATTTACGAACATGAGCTAACTTTAATATAGGATCTACATGTGAGCGCCGAGATGGTCTCGTTGACGATCACCTCCTATCTCATTATTCAAGGCATTTCGCCGCTCTTTTGGGGCTCTATCTCAGATGCCCTAGGGAGACGACCTATCTACATCGCCTCTTTTGCCGTCTACATCATTTCCAACATCGGTCTCAGCTTTTCGCCAAATTTCACCATTCTCATGGTTTTCAGAGGGTTGCAAGCGGCCGGCAGCGCTTCGACCGTCAGCATCGGTAAGCCCGACCCGAGGGCGATCAGCCCAAACCCACCAAACCTATTTTTAAAAGAAACCACACTCGTCATCAAGTTCTAACCACCACTGTAGGAAACGGTGTCATCCAGGATATCTCTCCTCCCGCGGAGCGGGGTGAGTTCATTAGTTTTTACCAGGCGAGTAAGTCGATGCCTCCTGTTTCATGCTCTGCAGTGAGTGGTTGGTGCTCGGAGTTGCTTACTCGGAGGTAATCTCGAAGTCCGAAACTTCAGCATAGCAGTTGGGCCTGTGCTCGGCGGTCTGCTCGCAAACTTCCTCGGTTTCCGATCCATCTTTGTCTTTCTTTTGATACTCTCTTCGGTAGTCACTATTGTGATTATCATATTTCTGCCCGAGACCATGCGAAGCATTGCCGGGAATGGCTCGCTCCGGCTGGGGGGTGTCTATAAACCCCTGATACGCCTTGTTACAAAGGAGCCTGATTATCTAGAAGACCCGGAAGAGCCCCTTCCGCGGAAGAAGGTGACAGCAGCAACCTTCTTGGAGCCATTGCGTCTGCTCGTACAGAGAGACATACTCATCAACCTCATATTCGGCGGTGTTGTTTACACCATCTGGAGCATGGTCACGTCGAGTACCACTGGATTGTTCAAACAGCTTTTCAACCTAAATGAACTCCAGATTGGCTTGGCGTTTCTACCCAATGGTATGTTATACCAACGCTCCACTCTTGACGACTTACACGAAATCTGACTCACTCTTCCACAGGATTCGGAACTATCGTGGGCTCAGCCATAGCTGGAAAGCTAATGACACGAGATTACAAGGCAATAGAAGAGGCATACAAGGCATCCCATAACATGGAGAAGTCCGAAAAGCTGACAGCCAAGAACATGCCCGCCGACTTCCCGATAGAACGGGCGCGTCTACGTCGTTTGCCATGGGTCGTCGTCATATTCATCGCATCAACGGGTGCTTACGGCGTCTCGCTCAACTTTCCCTCCGCGACCTCATCGACAGGCTGGATCGCTGTTCCGCTTACACTACAGTTCTTCATCGCTGCGACAAGCAACGCTGTGTTCGCCCTCAATCAGACTCTCGTCACGGATTTGTGCCCCGGCAAAGGAGCAAGTGCTACAGCCATCAACAATCTCGTCCGATGCGGCCTAGGAGCGATTGGGGTGGCGTTCATAGAGCAGTTCATCGCTTCAACAGGACCTGGGGCCGCGTTTCTTGGACTTGCACTTGTCATGGTTGTCGTTGGGCCGTTGGCGGTTGTCCATTGGTACTGGGGCCAACAATGGAGAGCTGCAAGAATCCAGGCGAAGGAGATGACAGAGACCGAGAAAGAGGCAGGGCGTTCGGGTTGAACAGTCCCCTCCGAGACTAAGACGCTCGTCAGCATTTACAATCGTTCAAAAAGCCAGCATACGCTCCAGAATACGGAGCCTACATACATGTTTGCATTATTGGGAAAGGGATAAATAGACAAAAGCATGAGAATCTCCTCGGTTCTGATGAACTTCGTGCAACTGCTACTCATAGCCAAGGCATTTCAAGATACATGCGACAATCTAGCAGATCAAACGTTGATCATCTTTTGCTCTATCTATATTCTTTGGGAGCCCAACCATCCAATTCGTGAAAGCTCGCGCCACTGTTCATGCTTCGAGAGATACCTCCGAAGTGTCGCCTTGCTTTCCGCAACAGATTCGGCACCAGCCAACTATCACATCGTACCCAAGGCAGTGGTTTCGACTCGCAACGTAAGTGGAGCTGGCTCTATTTTCAGACAAGATTCCCCAGACGAAATCTGTCTTTGGTCTGGCGAATCAACGTAGCTCGAAATGCTGATGACTTACACACGAGCGCTGATCCGATTTCCGCCCCGCAGTCGACCTGATCAGGGGTCAGCGTCTTGTTCTGAAAGAACCTAAATAGCTGTCAGTTCGTCGCAACCACTGGTAAATCTTCAACTGACATTTGATCCCATCAATCGGACTGATTCCTTTCGTGCCTTAGTCAGGACTCACCCAAGGTTCGGCTTTCGGTTCTGGTTCTTTCCCGATCAATCGGCCGGGCCGACCCCGGACTCGGCTTACCGCTGCCATGCATACCCGAGCGGGGTTCGTCTTATCAGCAACGCGATTGACATTCCTATCAGACGGCCGGCACGCCGATGGTGCTCCGGGGTGAGATATCGCAATGATAGTTATCCTCGGAAGACTTGAGCTCATCAGTATATATTTCTTTGCTTCATCCTGCAAATTAGCACAGCTCTTGGCGACTTTCCACAGCTGAGAACTCCGATCCATCATCCCACCGTCCCGAGTCTTTATTGTGTCTTTATTCAGGATACTCGCAATTCATTATGACGGCTCCCGAAGTTCATGCCGCGGACGTGAGTTCCAAAGCCATCAAGATTCAACAGCAACTCGCCCAGTACCTCGACAAATACGTTTCAGACAACCAAAAGTCACTGCAATGCAATAAGGAGGCATCCGGTTCCTTGCCAGGAGGAACAACCCGCTCCGTTCTTTACTATGAACCCTTCCCACTGGCGTTTTCGGGAGGTCACGGTTGTCATCTAACGTCCATGGATGGGGAGGAGTACCTCGACTTTCTCTCTGAGTACTGCGCTGGCATGTTTGGCCACTCACATCCAGACATTATTGCCGCGATTGAGAGTGTTACCAAGTCAGGATTTACTCTCGGTGGGCCAGGACCTAAAGAGGGCGAGCTGGGAAAGTTGCTTGTGGACCGATTCCCAAGTATAGATGCCATCAGGTTCTGTAACTCAGGTACGGAGGCCAACACCATGGCAATTGCTACTGCTCTACACTTTATTGGGAGGAAGAAGGTAATTACTATTTCTCCCTACAAGACTCGGGGACTTTGCTAACAATTTCATCAGATTTTGGTTTTCGAAAATGGCTATCACGGCGGCACACTAGCCTTCACGCCAGGAAACCCGTTGATTCTCCCTCATGACTTCGTGCAAGGTCGATACAACGACATTGAGTACACCCGTCCTCTCATCACCGAAGAACTCGGCATCATTATCGTCGAGCCGCTGCAAGGCGCAGCCGGCATGTTTGCTGGAACGAAGGAATTCCTCCAGTTTCTCAGAGACGAGGCCACCCGCGTCGGCGCTATCTTGATCTTTGACGAAGTCATTACCTCGCGCCTCAACTACGGCGGTCTGCAAGAAATCCACGGAATCGTTCCCGACATGACGACAATCGGCAAGCACTTTGGAGGCGGCTTCTCCTTCGGTGCCTTTGGCGGAAAGAAGGAGATCATGGGCCTGTACGACCCGTCGTCTCCCACGAGCCTACATCACTCCGGCACCTGGAACAACAACAAATTCTCCATGACGGCAGGTGTTGCTGCGACGAAGCTGCTTTCGAGAGAAGCTCTCGATAAGAACAATGACCTTGGCAACAAGCTGAGGGATGGACTTGGTGCTCTTTTCAAGGCTAAGGATGAGTCGATACTTACTCTGAGCGGGTTCGGCAGTGTCATTGGAGTGCACTTCAACGGACCCTCGGCAGACAACCTGCGAGACTTGTTTTTCTTTTACATGCTGAGCAAGAGGATTTACGTCGGTCGTCGCGGATTTCTAGCGTTGAACATTACCCACGAGGAGGAACATGTTAATAGGGTACTGGCAGCGGCGAAGGACTTTTGTGATGAAGTATTGTAAGAGCGATTGTGTCATCTCAAATGCAACAAACTTTCAATGGCAGGTGTCCACTTGCACTTCCTTGTGCTGATGATACCCGACTCGGGATGAAGCAGCAAGGCATTTCGGCCCGTAATCTGATAAGGCTTTCTCGGCCCGGATGTTCAACTAACGGATGGATGACCCGCCATCCCTTGCTCGAAATACCGATTTCCGGAGTCTTGACGGTGGTGCTCAGAGAGGAAGGTTGATAAAGACGCAGGATCAAGGTCTCTTGGCGGGTTCAGAGTAACGTGGTAACCCCCTCAATCCCTGTCTATCGCAGCAGATCAGCCTATCGCGCGGGGTAAACAATGCCGAAGCGGCGCACAGCATCCGTGCTCTTAAGGACGCCTCGCCAACCAATTCAAACACTCATCTCTCACACCATCCTCAATCAGTCTTACGCGAGGGGAGACGCAATTCGTCCGACTTCACTCACCTTCGCCCTAGGTTGTCCGACTGGTCTCCGGCTCTCCTCCGGCCGTCATCCACAATGCCGGACACCCGGCCCCGCCGCATGGCCCCACTCATCCAGCTCATCGCACTCCTCTCCCTTCATCCTGGCCATGTCTTCGGTCAATCCTCCCCGGGATTCCCCATGGTCATCAACACATGGGGCGGACCCTTCACTGCTGCCACCGACGCTGCGTACCAGGCGCTCCTGAAGCCGGGCACCTCGGCCCTCGACGCCGTCGAGATCGGCTGCGCGACCTGCGAAGCCAACCAGTGCGACGGCAGCGTCGGTTTCGGAGGGTCCCCGGGCGAGAACTGCGAGACGACTCTCGACGCCATGATCATGGACGGAGTAACCATGAAATCCGGCTCCGTCGCCGCCCTCCGCCGCGTCAAGAATGCGATTGGAGTGGCCCGCCATGTGCTTGAATACACTTCGCACACCATGCTTGCCGGCGACCTCGCGACGAAGTTTGCCATCGAGAATGGCTTCACCGCGGAGACCCTATCAACTGAGGCATCCACCGAAAGATGTGCTGAATGGAAGAAGGGCAACTGCCAGTCAAACTACAGGCAGAACGTCACTCCGGATCCGAAGACTGCGTGCGGCCCGTACACGCCGGTTGAGCTCGACTCCAGCTCTCCAGACTACTTCAACCTCATCGCGCCAAACTTCGCCCAAGCCTCTCACGACACCATCTCCATGACTGCCATTGATGCCAATGGAATCATGGCAGCGGGTACGTCGACGAACGGCGCTTCGTTTAAGGTTCCTGGGCGCGTGGGCGATGGGCCTATCACTGGCTCCGGCTCGTATGTTGACGGTGATGTCGGAGCTTGTGGCGCCACGGGTGATGGCGACATCATGATGAGGTTTCTGCCGTGTTACCAGGCTGTTGAGAGCATGAGGAGGGGCATGACCCCGGAGGAGGCAGCACGAGATGCCGTCGTCCGCATGGTCAAGAAGTACCCGGCAGTGTCAGCTGGTATCGTGGTGGTCAACAATAAGGGCGAGCATGCGGGGGCAGGTTCGGGTTGGACTTTCACCTATGCATACAGAGGCGGGACGATGAATGCGACGCAGGTTGTTACAGTGCCTCCGGTCGTTGTTGGTCGGTCATTGACGGTCCAGATGCCTTAGAAAACAATTGGGTGCGAGATTTTACACACCTTCACTGATAATTAATACTGTTATCTTCGTGTAACGTGGTTCATCAGTTAGCGACGCACCATCAGTGCGCGACGCACTTTTCCAACCTTCACGTCCAGAACACCTAATTCCTCCACCACAATTAATTAAATCAATTGCAACTACTCGGAATCACTTGAACTACTTACTTCCACAGCCTCTGGACAGGTTCTTGCATTGTGGCTGGTCTTGCGACAAATGCCACAGTGTCGTAAACCGGTTCGGCGACGCTTCGATGAACCCCCATTTTCTTCTTCTTCACCCACCTCCTCCTCAACAACACCTTTTTTAACCATGAAATCTCTTGCCTGAGACCTATTGATTGCCCCTCCATCCTTTAGTCTGGTTCTTTTGGCTCTCCGCTGTTTACTAACTAGTGTATTTGCATCGCAAAGATATCACACCTCTTCTTGTAAAAGGGCAGTCAAGTGAGAAACAGACTGTAAACCTTTGGAAAACTTAGCGACAGCATCGAAAATAGGCGTTGGAGAGCTTCCCTAGTGTTTTGAGATTCTTTCTTTAATAAGTGAAGACTGGCTTAGAGCTTCGTTAGTTGTCTGAGGTGTTATGGAAACCCAAGGGACTAGTAGCTTAATAGGGGTGCTTGGGGCGGTCGGTGTTCATACTTGCACATCAAGCTCAAAAAGTACAGCTTGGGGGTCAAACGGAATAAGCCTGGCCCCTCTGAAACCCCTAAGAACGTTATCTGGGCCAAAGGTTTGAAAGAAGGCGGCTTTAAACCCAAGAAAAAACTCCAGTTTGGTGATATGTGTAATTCAGGCCTTGATGAAGTGCTCAATCTGAGAGCCATATCTCAACTTCAACACACTATAACACCTAACGTCGAGAGGCTGAGTGAGATGTGATGAATGAGCAGGTAAGCAAAGAGTAATAATGTCGTTCTCTTTACAGAACTCCTCGAAATCGCTACTAACGTGGCTTTTATGGCCATCAACCACAAGCATTCAATATTTACCTTTTAATCGTAGTTTTGTATGTCGGTCAAAATGCTGGAGCTATTCCACGGCAGTCTCGTTATTGGTCCATCTATTAGAGGTAGTTTTGACTGTCCAGGTGTCCGGAATCTGGTTTTCCGAATACCAGTTTGCAAGATGGAAACAGCCCTGAACCACCAAAAAAGGCGGGATCGCAAAGCCATCACCACCAATACAACAAATCGCTGTTGCCTATTCCTGATTACCAGGTTGGATATTTTTTGGTTTACCAACACAATCAGAACGTGTAACAACCATTCCAGGCCGAATCATTCCCATCATAAAGCCAGTTTCATTGAAGTTATAGAAATCGCAGTCCTGAATACTATATTTCGATCGTATGTTGTTCACCAGTCGGAACCATGGCTTAATAATTGCAGGATCTTTGCAGAGACCTCTCTGGTAATCGTATACGCGAGAAAACTGTGTCTTAAGCTCTATATATCGATTGACGAAGCGTTCCGTCCAGTGTTTCCCGACCGGTCGGCCATCACGCTTCCAGAGCAGTGTATTAGCCATATCTTCCACGTCCGCTCTCCAGGGCGAAAACCCTCGTGAATCCATATCGACAATATATTAAACGATTACCTCCTCTTCTGTCTCAGTCAAATTCAGGTTAACGTTCCTAGTATTAACCTTCGCAGTTCGGCCGTTCATTCTGTGACGAATGGTAGATTCTGATAGACCGTAGTACTTGGCAGCGCGTCGGGTACTTAATTCTGGTTTCGTTTGAATCGCATTGATCGCAAGATTGATTCTGTTTTCGCGGTTGATGTTGGACATGGTTTTGGTGATGCTAAGGTGTTTGGCAATTGAGAGATGGTGAAGGTTGGAAAAGTGCGTCGCGC
>JANUHK010000415.1:0-21652 GCA_026319125.1 Colletotrichum noveboracense | reverse complement strand
AACTGCTGTGCGAAAGATGAGGTTATTTGGATGAGGATTCAAAATATTGTTGTTAGTGAAAGTGGGAGGTTGGTGGTGGCGGTGAGGCATTTTTATTGTTTCGCATGGGGGGGTGTTTCGGAAGTGGGTACGTTGACTTACCACACTGTACAGTCCAACCAGGCGCCCGCGACTGGGCGGAGAAAAAGAGTGCGCACCGGTCGTACCTGAGAGCTTCTTCAGCCTCAATAACCTCAATGCTGTCTAACGAAGTATTCTAGGTAGGTGACTAAGTAATCCTCAGGATGAGAGCTATTTTCTGGTCATGTTCATTCGTTCAATTGTACTTGCGTTGAATAAGCGCTCAGGAGGGTTTGTCGCCCAGTGGGCCCGCTGCTGAAGTACGCCTCTGGGTTACCAATTATTCACTCAGCAGGGGGCCAGCTACGTTGACAGTAGCAACTGGCAGTACGACCCGAATGCTCCGTAGCTCAGAAGGGCAAGGACAGCAACCTCAGCCAGATATTGTAGGCAATCGCTCGCAGAAACATCATGGCCCTCATGGAAACTTCTACGTAGGCTCGACTTCTGCCGGCCCTGAAAGATGATGCTAAGGTACGGACATGCAAGTGTCATCGATGTTGACCACATCTGAACTCCTCGCAACCCGTTGTGGCCAGGACATTTGTCTGGATGGTCCCATTAGTGCCTTGGGGGCCGATTGGGCAACGCCCTCAGACCCCGCGTCGCGGCGTCCAGCGAGCTGGCTGGTTGATGGCCCGTCTCGCCCTGGTCGCGGCGCTCCCTACTGCACCACACCTATATTCTTGCAGGGGGCTAGGGTTGGAATATATCTATGCGATTTCCTGGACATGTCGTCGCGTCCGGGCTTGCGCCTTTGATAGTCTGCCTGTGTTCACCTAGCTTTTTTTTTTCTTTCTCTCCTATTGCGACCAGCGATCGAGTTGCTTATATCTCAATCGCCCGCTTCTGTTAACCAATCTCTGAGGTAATCGCCGACGCAGAGCAGTGGTCGGACCAAAGCGCAAATGGGTAGTCCCATCGACCTCAATCAGTATGCGCGACAACGCGAGATTTTCAGGCAACAGGACCATAACCGTCAACAACTGATTAGCGTAAGTGGCCCATTCCTTGGTATTGAGTTGAAGATCGTTTCCTTCCGTGAAAGACCACTGTGTCGTTAAAATGATAGCCCTGTATCTGACATCAGGGATTCCCAGGATATCCTGACGAATCATGCAAATCTGCAACGTGCGTATCAGGAGAAGTGTGAAGACTACAACAACGAAGTCGAGTCTCGCAGGTGGTGGCAGACGAAGGCACAGAACTGCGATGGCGAAACGCAGGCATTACGCAAGACGCTGGTGAGCTTCGATAATGCTTCCCTCCAAGTCATATCCTGTCACGCCAGCGAGCACTGACCGACTTCAGAAATCCAATCCTTTTATTCACGTCGTCATCGACGGAGACGATGCAGTATTCCAGGACAACCTCCTGAAAGCCGGAAGGGAAGGAGGCTGTCAAGCAGGGCACCTCCTCTACAGCGAGATAATGAACTGCGTCAGCAAGGTATATCTTCAAGAGTCAACTCAGGACTGGAGCGTCGTCGTCCAGGTCATCCTACATCTTGACGGCCTTGCTAAGAGGCTCCATGCCTCTGGTATCATCCCCAACACTGCCGCCGACCGCACTCTCGCCGACTTTGGACATGGTTTCAGCCGCGCTCAGCCCTTGTTCAACTTCGTCGATGTAGGCCCCGGCAAGGAAGCCGCCGATCATAAGATTCGCGAGACTCTGCGGCTCATGGTTCGCAATAACCAGTGCAAGCACATCTTTTTCAGCCCCTGCCATGATAACGGATACCTACCCGTCTTGGAGCCTTATAATGTAGATCCAGGGATAAATTCACGCCTGACGCTTGTCGAGACCATCGCGGCCGGAGAGGGCTTCGAACAGCTTAATCTCCGTCGAATTACGTTTCCTTCGATATTTAAATCCGAGAAGCTGCCCGGGCGCACTCGGCGATCCGATCCCGGCATACCACACTCGTCGCCCCAGGCAAACGGCACCGGGAGCAACGGAGACGGTGGCTTACCAGTGAGAACCAGTCCGAAAGAGGGCCAGCCGCCTCGTTCCGCGAGCCCGCAGTCTTCGGATCCTGGTGCCGTGGCGACCAGCTTTTGGTCTACCATCTCTACTGGAAAAACAATGGATATTTCCTCCAAGAAGCCAGCCCCCAAGAAGTACTATCTTCTCAATGTCAATAGCCAGCGCGTTGACGAGCAGCTCCCGCGTGTTGACCAAGCCGTCGAGGAGCAATTTAAGAAACGCACGCAAGAGTCTGGCAAAAACCTATGCAATGATTACCATCTACATGAACGCTGTCCAGCCGGCGATACTTGCGTATTCCTGCATGGTGCAAAGCTACGTTTAGGAGAATTGACACTGCTCGTGCAGAAGGTGGGCACTAGCGGTCCCCGTACCCCGCGATCTTGCTAACCACTTCAAGTCACGGGGCATCCCGTGCAACAGCATGTCACAATGTCAAGATGCCAACTGCATGCGGGGTCACCACTGCCGGTGGCTCAAGAGTTGCAACTATAGGGCGTGCCGCTTCGACGGCTATCATGACATCGAACCGGTATGTCGTTGCTATCTGTTGTTTATCTGCCAGTAGTGAGAACTGACATTAACTGTGTAGAACCCTCGCGTCAAGTTCTTCGAGGACGGAACGACCCAAATACTGGCGCCTTGAGCAGTTAACGCGCAGCTTACATCATCTTTGAGTGCATCGGAATTGCCATGATGTCAAGGGATCACATGCGTAGTACGATATGCCGCGGACACTAAGCAGGGAACTTAGATCAATTCGCAATACTAAAAAATAATTGATGACGCTGCAGGTGGCGAATAACCAGACTTACCATGACCTCGAGTCAGACGGAACTGAGGAAAACGGCTCAATGCCGAATGAGCCCGTCTCACAAACCCTCTCGCGTGCCGCAAGGATCTTCCACTTTGACTCGCAACACAAGGGCGTTCTACCATTCAATTGTGCTTGCTGGCAGAGATCGACGAACTGTCTCGGTTGCCGCTCTGTGGCACATCAAACTTTGCGAAAGGCTAAGCTGGGTACTCCTGTAAGCGCGCTGCACCGCAAAACCGTCTCAATCACATCCCACTGGCAGGCTGTGCCAAGGTCCATTTGAAGTATCGCATGGTCACCCCAACGGAAGTCTTTGGCGCCTCTTGGTGGGCCAATCGGAGTGAGCCCGAGGCAGGCACGATCAAACGTTCGAAAGCTGAACGCGCCAATCTGGCTGCCTCGACCGAAAGCGTGTCAATCGTCTCAGGCAAACAGTCTCCAAAGGAGCTTACACAGCCGAGTGACAAATCACCGTGCATATGGACCCAATGATTATTTGTTGGGAGAGACTGGCCATCCCGGCACTGGCGGCCGGCAATACAGCAGCAAGCCATTAACATATTCTCTCTCTCGTTGATGTTCTGCTCATGAGACTCACTCAGCTTTGATAGCACCTCGTTACCCTGCCCGAGGGTCTACGCTGAGCGCGCTACACGCGATGGAACAAGACTCCAGCGAGCAACGGCAGAAAAGCGTCCGGTCTCGTCGGTCCAGAAGGCACCATCACGAGACCTGGTTGTGGAAGGATGTGAACCGTAAGGTTTTGTCTAGCATTGGCCGTTCTACTCTCGTACCGTCGAACACCTTGGTGTCTAGCAAACCAGGCCACGAACTGGTCTGCAGCTACAACTGGGTAGTTGGTCCGGATGAAAACATCCACATACCTGGTAATTGAAGTGCCTGGAGAAGGCCTCACGCATGAGTAACCATCAATAGGTTTCGCGGCGGTCTTCCAGAACGTCGACCTGCCGATTGCCGTCCCAAACGATCGAGGCACCTCTTTAGTGGACCAGAATGCGGCGCGCGTCCCAGAGTTTCCGTTTGCACCGCTGTTCCGCGCCACGGCATCAATGAACCCATCGTTCCGCTTTGATGATGTTGACATCTTGGTGAATCGGAATAGCCTCAGAAAGCTCCTCGATTTCTCTGCGGGACGGCGTCAAGACAGCTTTCGCATCAACCTACATCTGGTTCACCGAACTCTGGTCATCGAGCGTTGCGAGAGGACTGCCCGCGAGCTGGTCAATGGTTCCAAGAGCTCCGGGTGGGGCAGGAATTTCGAGCGCAGGTTCACGAAATACCCATCTGGGTTGGGAGACAGCACGTCACATCACCGGGCCCTGCGATACCAACTAGGTGATCTCACATGTGTGGTGCGTTTTGAAGTGGACGCATGCTACGAGAAAACGGACGAGGGTAGCGGCTCGGAGTCGCTGGAAGGCGCAATGGGGCGACTGGCAGTAGAGGACAGTCCTCAGGGGATCGCTGCTCCCCCCAAACTTTCAACGCAACCGCCGATGGCTCAGTCGATGGCGGCAGAAATCAAGACGGCGACCAAGCTCAAGAGCCCAAGCGCATACATGCCACAGCTCTGGTTCGGTAGAACGCCCTGGCTCATCATCGGGCAGCACGAAAATGGAACCTTTGGACAGCTGAAGATCACCGATACCGCAGCTCTGTTCGCAAGCTGGGAGGAGAAGCACCAGGCCGACCTTCGCAAGCTGGTCACGGTCTTGGCCCGACTACGCGAGGCCGTCACCGAGCATGGAGGCAGCCACTGCGTCGCGATTTATGAGAAAACGGCAAACACTCCCGAGATCAAAGTGTACCCTTCACATGTGTTGAGAAAGGCCGTGCCGGATGATTTGAGGCGCACGCTCTGGGATTCGTAGTCAACCAGCCCGCCCGCGCCATGAGCATTGTGCCGCATTTACCTCTATTCGAGCTTGCTCGATCATGATTTGGACATACTCTATCGAGGTTCACATCACCGTTTTTATGCAGTCAAATCCTGAACACCGTTTCCCTTCTACAGCTCTTCGGTTACGAATGATCAGCATCTACATGGAAACGACACTAGCGGTCGATTGTTTGGAGGTCGACGAGTGTGGGGAGTTCGTAGATTGTCGCCAATCTACCAGCTTATGGAACAAAAGAAGACGCTGCTTACGGACAGTGGCACAGGGCACGGACTATGGCGGGCGACGGCATTTCAAACAAAGGCCCTGGTATTGGCACCAGAGACCATAGTAATCAATACCGTACTGTGTGCGACCTTTTATTGTTGTGTTTCCATGAAGCAACGTGGGCCATGGAATCCTGAAGCAATGCTGCAAGTTGCCGATCAGCTACCACGCTTTGCTGGCACGTGGCCGGCAGGCAGCTCCGCACGCGTACCGCGTTGGCGCCAGGCACTTGAGTGTTGCCGAGTTTTTGGTCAGACATCCGACTTGCTCATCAACTTTCTATTTCGTCGGCCAACATCAGTCTTGTGCAGGGCCTTCACCAACCACGCCGGAGAACGATGGACGACCAGGCCGTACAGAACAGCTCGGCCAGTACAGCGGCCGTGGCATCTGACATTGAAAGTCTCGGTCTCCCGCCGCACATCATGGAGATGCTTCCCGAGGAAGACCTCTCAGCGCTGGCGTCTGCAAAGGCTTCAGTCGAGAGATGCTGCCCCACCAAAACTTTTGACGACTACTACGATCGCGTCTTCCTCAGAGAAGAGGTCGGTTCGCTGAAAAAGTGTGTATTATCTTTGTTCACTATGCGCTCAGATTTACCGGCTAATCACGTAGACAATGGTTTCGTTGTCAGGAGATTTTAGCGAAGAAAATGGACGAGAAAGGCAGCTGGGATGTGGAATGGATGTACCGTGTGTATGAGCACCTGTTCGACACACCCCCTTATGTTGGTGTCGTCGATCGTAGGACGGGGGAAACCTTCACTTTGGGGCAGTCCTGAGAATGGGAATCTAGAGGGGTGGTGGAGTTTCTTCGGGTCGAGAAATTACAGATCAGGCCATCCTACATAACATGCGGACTGCTTTGATCTGGTCTAAAGCGAATACAAAGTATGGCGCAGGTCGACCTGACAGGCCAGAGGACAATCAAAATGCAATGCTTCAATGTGGCCAGACTTCTGCTCTTGCTGTCAGTGATGTGTCTGGAAAAGCGCCTGTGAGCAGGCGGCGTGCATACCAGCTGCGAGCGCCAGCTCGGCGAGGGCTGGGTCTGTCTCACGGCCTGGCCAGCTTTTCTGACTGTGAAGGACGCCGGAACAAGCTCCTCCGGCGTGCAGTCGGATGCGCGGGGCGGGGTCCAGCAGGGTATCAGGGTCAGAAAAAGCGCCTTGCGTATAGCCTGCTTGGGCAGTGTCCGGGGCGTAGCATCTGCTTGTAGACCACTCCAACTGCAGGCCGTTAGAGACATTTTTGTCCCACGGCGCGTGTTGCCCGCAGCCGTTGGGCACTGTGCTATTGGTACTCTGCGGGACGCCACGGCGCACCGCACCTGGTGTACAAGCCAGAACGGGCACATGTCCGGGGGCGACCCCGGCGGCGGTGGACTGCCTGGAAGAGGCAGCAGCTGGACGAGCGCATCGCTAGATGTGGAGCGTGATGGTGCGGGGGATCTCCCCGATGGCGCAAGCTGGTAGTGGCTGCGCAGCGGGCTGTCCCCGGATGGCAGCAGGCTCCGAGCCCGAACTACAACGCTGGCATTGCCATCCTGGACGCCGTCGACGGTAGTGTTGATAGGCGCAGTCCAGACATTATGTACAGCACATCGTTCTGCCTGCAGGTCGGCTTGCTGCGACCGTGTACTGGCCGACATGAGTATCGCCGCGCAATGTTGCACAACGGCGAACGCAGATCGCTCTCGATTACTGTGTATTCGGCGTCTCCATCCCCATGCCCAGGGCGGCCACGTAAACGGCTGTTGGGAGGCGGGTCGTCTCACGGAGGGGAGGGCACTGTCAGCCCAGCGGCGTGGCATCTCGCTCACAGGTACTTCTGCTGCTCTGCCGGAACGTGGTGTCCTTTCCGGCGCAACTGGCCTACCCAGTGGGGGCGGTGGCCCTCCTGGGGAAGTCGTCTGGGGCCACGTCGAGCGTGTCGCCAGAAGGCGCGCCGAGTGCCACCCCATCCCTCGACGCCTGCCTTGTCCTGTACGGCATCGTCAACCGGCTGCGGGCACCATTGCATCCGGCACGCCTCACGGTTGCCAACTCGCAAAATGGAGATGAGAAGCCATATGCGGCGGACACTGACGGAGCCCCACCCCCGGCAAGAGCGAGCTCTGGCGCTCCTTTAGGGGTTTAGTCGTGGTGATCGCCTGCCCCGCGAAGCGCTTTTTGTGACTGCAGGCCACATGCGGATGTTGCAATGTCTTCGCAACGTGTGTATTACCTGGGTAAAAGATTACATTGATGCTCACACCACAACGGCAGGAAGCGGCCTACTGCTGCCTTGGAGTCGTGGCGCTTAGCTCCCAGACACTGGCAGGCGCTGGCCGCCCGCGAACACCGGAACTGACCTTACTGGAGCCATTCCATGCCTAACTCTAATGTTGCCTTGCCCAAGCGCCGTCCCTCCACTGCGGAGTGTTGAGCCGACAGCTCGGTCGGCGCCTCCTTGCGGGGTCACACATTCAATAAACACTAGCAAAGGTCGTCGACGGTCACTGATGGTACAGCTTGAGCCATTCCCACTCCGCTCATCAATAGTGCCGACATCTACGTATTGTCTTTGGTTGCATCTACTGTCAAGTCTGGCCTTCATGCGATTTAAAAGGTCTTTGCTCAGTCTGCTCGTTGCACGGCTCACGGCTTATGGCTCACCGGCCGCCTGACCAGACCTTCGACGACGCCGTCCTTTCAACATTGCCCATGTCAGCCATGCGAGTGTGATGGCGACCTCCAAATTCCTGGCTAACGCAAAATCTTCATCGCAACTTCCAGGTCATCAATTTCCTTCGTAAGCTTCTTTCGGCGCTCTCTCGTCCAGCGGGACTCTCCTGCGATGAACTGAAGTTCCTCCGTATTGAGCTTGAGAACCCATCCGTCCGACAAAAGGCGAAGAGGAGTGTCCGGCCCAGAAAGCAACTTATAGTCGACGGCTTGACTGAAGACGTTGTCGACGAACCGCCTGTAGGCCACTTTGTAGTAAGCCTCAAGGCTGTCGTGTACAGTTTCTCTGGCGTATGCTGCGTTGCTCTTGTTTGTAAAAGCCTCCGGAACGTCACTTAAGTTGATAATGCGAGGACTCAGCGATTTGCCGTTCTCACGCCGAGCCTTCGGCAGCAGTGTGTTTTTGATGCGCACTCCTTGGCTCTTCTGTTGGTTTTCATTGAAGGAAACATTAAGCGTATAAGGCCTTTGCTGACGCTCTACGCCAGCCAACAATTCCACCTGGGCCATGCTTGCTTCATATTTCGCACAAATGTCGCCAATCGTCATTGACAGAATGTTCTGGACAACCTGCGAATCGGCACACACGACCTGAAGCGCCGATAGTATGAAACGGTGCAAGAGCAGAATGACCTTGCTGAGATATTGCCTCGAAATCAACTCCCACTTTGCTGACTGCTCTCGAAAAACGCTTGAAAGGATGCGTGGGGTTACGGACCCGAGATCAAGCCCACGAGAGCGATGGTGGACAGTCTCAATCCATTTCATGATGCCTTGCTTGGGAGGCTCAATGTGCCAATCCGTGACTATGATGCCCTCCAAGTCGGGATACATCGTGGGATCAGGAATGTCGCAAGACGTTAATTCTGTGGCGTTACTCCCGTCGTCGCTGTTCTCCTCGCCCTCGCCGTCTGTCGCAAAGCCGGAGGTCGGCGGCTGAGCAACTGTCGCAGCAAACAGATTTGAGATATCAAGCTGCCATTCAAACATATATGTGCAACCGAAATCGCCGAAGTCGGAGTTGAACTTGTCTGTGAGATTTACGACGGTTGTGATGAGCCGGAGATCGTCTCGGGCGAACGCCTGATGCGCTGAATAGTCCGCCTCAAGAGCAGCGCGAACGAGAGCCTGGAAGTCAGACATAATGCTAACGAGGTATTGCTGCTGCTCACGCTCCGTCTGGCGAGACGCACCGAGTCCTTCCAGCTTCTTCTCGGCGCCTGACAACTTCTGGCGGATCTCTGTGCGGAGCTCTGGAAAGGCGCGGTCCGTAATCTCTCCCAGCAGATCCGCTAGCCGCTCACGCAGCGCCTGCACGCCTACACGGCCTTCAGAGAGGTCATCCCAAGGATTTTCATCGAACATGGCTTCCCTCTGCCGCAAAGCGGCCACAGGGTCGTCCTCGTCGCCGACCTCGTCACCTCCGCGGTTGGCGACAATGTGGTAGCCGAGCTTCAGAGGCTTTCGATTGCCCTCCACCAGGCTCACCACCGCAGCTTTGGCAGTCTTCTCCTTCAGGAGATCGGCTTTGGTTAGAATTCCCAGGGTGCGATCGCCAGCCGGATCAGCCTCCTCCGCGAGGGTAAGAATCTCCTGTGTGGCGACATCCACGTTGCTGGGGAGTACGGCCAGGATGATGGTCCGGCTGTCTTTGATGTATCTTTTGACCATGCTCTTTACGAGTTCTTTGTCTCTATTCGTCGTGACACCCTCGGTGGTATTGCGAAATATGCCGGGCACGTCGATGATAGTGAGAAGGTCCTCATCCGGGCCATGTTTCTCGATCTTCAGCACGTCCTCCGAGGAAGGTGTTTTCACCAGCAGCGTTCGAAGCGGTGTTTATATTCATGAGACTATCAACCTGATGAATTGGTCAGTTTTGATGCTCGACAGGGCTTGGATCGTCTTATTACCTGGGCCAGGATGTCTTTGAACTCGTTGCGAAGTTGCTCAGTTGTGTGCAACTGCCTGGTGTAGGATCGTAAATTCTCTTTGTGGCCAGGCGTGGCATTCGGCCCGGGAATGACACTGATGTCGATACGCTGGGACTCCTCGCGATGATGGGTGATCTGAGTTGCATAGCGGGTACAAAGCTCCTGGCCACGGGGGAAGGGAATTCCGCAGAGGCTCTCCAATAGAGAAGACTTGCCTGAGCTCTGGTCCCCTACCGCTACAAGCTGTGGCAGAGGTAGGTAGGAACCGATGTTGTGCTCGCGAAGTTGGTCAATTCTTCGCAGCCGATGAAGGCTGGTCAGCTTGGCAGAGCTCTGCGCAATCTGCTCGGGAGACATCGTGGTGAGTCGAAGATGAGTGAATATTGAGGCAGGACGAGTCTAAGGACAACATCAGCCGTGCATTACAGGTTGCAAAGCATGATGCGTCTTATAGAGAAGGCGTTTCTCTCTGGTAGAAGACCCAAGTTTCATGTTACGCAGTCAAGAAGGAAGTGGCGTGCGCACTTGTCGGCCTCCTGCATCGAGACGGGGTGCCTCGACCTACGAGTTCTGTCATTCGTCCAAGACACGGGAAGAAAGAGTGCGATCGACAAGCCCGCAGGCACTAGCCGCCGCTCGTTGGCTCGATGTTGGAAGTATGGTGCATTCGTTGCCCTGCTGCACGAGAGATCTTTGATGCGTTGTCATTGCGCCATACTATAGGTTCGGCGATGCAATCAACCTACGGCACATCCAAATGCATTGAATATTGGCTGTTCACTCGGCGCCAACGCTGCGGAAGGAACGCCCCTGGTTTCGGAATCCCCGAGCGTTCCATCTTTTTGGGCAGTCAGTCCATCGGCGAACCGATGGCTATGCCTTGCTGTGCGCAATTGAAGACATGACTAATGCGATCAGCCGCGGTCACTCGTTCTGCAACCTCCAGACACAATAGAGATGACTTATTCCTCCAATTTGCACGCATAGTCTTTTCCTGGAATGGCCAAGGTTTTAATATCAGGCAAGGCAGAGCGAAAGAGGGCAGCATAGGTGTAGTAAGAGGGGTGGTCATTGAGAAGCCGTTGGAGCCTCCAAAAGATCGAGCCAGGCATTCATGACGCCTGAATCCATCACGCTGCCTTGCTCCACGCCGCGCGCACACAGAAGTAGCCCTGGATAACACGGTAGAGTGGTATAGAAGTCTTCGCGTAGATGCTCTTGATTCTTGACTGCATAGTCTGATAGGATGACCTGCAAATCAGTTCCTCGGTCAGCGTTGCGTGGTCGGTTGACGGTTTTCTGACACTGTAGCTGGGAGATGTTTCCGACAACGGCCTATTGCAAAGGTATGATCGCACTCTCAGTAGGCCGCTTCGCCCAGCCCTTATCTCGTGCATCTGAACCGTAACTGACGAGGAGCGTTCGTATGTCTTCACGTCCTCCAACGTCGGCAGCCCATACAGCGTCCTCAGCAAGACCGCCCTTCACGCTGGGCTCTGCTCCGTTTCTGAGAAGCAGACCACATCTCGACGGGATCCTTCACTCGTAGCGTAGAGAGCAGTGCCGTTCTCGTGTCCATGTGCGTTGTTTCTGCCCCATTCTCGAGAAGCAGCTCGACGATTTCCCGACAGCCTCCAAAGGCGGCGGCGTAGTGAGCGTGGCCGTAATGACCGCCCTGGGCGTTGACGTCTGCTCCTTCCGAGAAGAAGACCCACGATCTTCCGATAGCCCCTCCGGAAGACAACATGAAGAGCGTTACCGTAGAGGCCACCCTACGCGTCCATAACTGCTCTTTTTCCCGGAAGGAGCTGCATGATCCTTCAGTGGCCTTTGGTAGTGGCGGTTTGGAGAGGATTGCCATAGCTGCTGCCTTGCACGCAGCCGTATACCTCAATCGCAACTCAATTATGAATCCCGTTCTGTGACCCCAAGTGATCGACGCGGCCTGAAGCTGTTGGCGCATTTCCTCCTCCAATACGCGCTCATACAAACCGAGGAACGCACTAGTCAGGCTGTTTTTGAGGCGAACCAACGGCTTGACTCTTCGAGACTGATGTATGGTAGACATGGACGCTCGGTGACCCTGCGCTATCTTGATGCGACGCTGAGATGGTTGCTTTCATCCATTCAAATGTTGCCGTCAATTAATTACAGGGGTCTTGATGAAGCGGATGAGAACAGCCGCGACTCCGGACTGCAGGATAGCCCGCCGCTAACGAACCAGATGGCTCCTCACGCCACCCCTACCGTCCCACCCCATGCACACTGTAGCGCATGGATCTCGATGTCCTTCAAAACCATTGAGGGTCTTTGGTGGGTTACTACCACATAGTAATGCAGTCCGTGGACGGCTAAACCAGTCGGAAGCCAAGCCTGCGCCGCCGACATGGACCACGTTGTGTTGTGGGACCTAGCGGACGCCTACACACAATATCGAGAGGAGGTGCCTGCCTGCCGCCGATCACCGTTGCGCTTCGCACAAGCAGTCCCTATCGTTACGGGCGCTAAGCCGGCGATTGCAATGCAGACCCGAGCGGGGATAGCCGGGTACGGATGCCGTCATCTTGCCAACGACGTGTTCAACGACATGTGGGGGTTGGCGGCTGTGCAGCTCCAACGACGTGGGCCAGTCGCCTAACACCTGCTGGCGTCAAGGACATCGAAGCCACCGACGATGCTTCGCAACCTCGCAGCGATGCAGTAGGCCGGCGGTCCTATCAAACTCTTGCTGATAGAAATGGGAAATCGTTCCCTGTAACCACACCGATCGATGTTCCCACTGACGCCTGACAAGACCAGCGACCTTGCCGCTTGTTGACATCAAGTCCACCGCTTCAGCAGTTCAAGCGGTTAATCGTCTTCGAGACATCATCGGAAAATCACGGTCGCGTTCTGAAGCTTGTGCGGAAATCGTGGTCACAATCAGGTCAAAGATAAAGGCCTTGGACTCGAACTCTGATGCCTTCAACACCGACACTCGCCCGTCTATGTAGGCTTCTGTTTGCGGCGGCTTCATCGCGCACCTCTCGCGTGCGATCGAAGACTTCGGTGGCAATTACCTGCTTTCACGGGCTGAAGGAGCTTGCTGGAAAGCGAAGCGCGACAATTGCGGTAAAGATTGGAGATACTGTTAGCTGCTACCAATGCCCCTCAACGATGTTCACACTAGCATCCGTATGTTTATGTGCAGCAGGAGGCTCTCGCCCCAACATCTTCCCAGCTTTCGTTGAAAATACGCGATCAGCATAAACATCTGGACGCCACGACGGTTGCAGCTCCGTGAGATGCCAATCTCCCAGCATGAGATGCCGCCTGTAACTTGACTGGGTGAGGATGCCTTCGACCCGCCCATTTTGTGACGTCGATGAGGAGTGGCCAGTTTTCTCTCCCCAGATTTCGTCATTCAACGTAGATCCCTATAGCGATAGCCAGCAGCAGCCCATCACCCAAGGAAACAAGCCCAAGGCAAGCAAATAGTCCGTTGCCACGAATGAAGCCGCAAACGCGGAAACTGCCATGCTCAGTGCCAGTGTCAGATGAAAGGAGTGTACGGACGTCAGCAATGTAAGGAAGACAGTCCTTCCGCCTCGGGCATACTGTTGCTGGAATCGCTCTGCAGCGCCTGGCAAATCCCAAACGTCACATGACAGGACATCGCCGCAACACTGGCGACGCTGGTCAGTATCTGCTTTTAGAGCGTACTGTATAGATGGAGGAGAACGTAGGCAGAACCTGAGCTTTCTGTGGTCATAAACCCGAGCAATTACCGGTACCCTCCAAAGCTTCACTGCAGACCAGCGGGGTATTTCGCCTGCGGCGTGTCGGGAACATCCTTGCCGGCGACATCGCAGAGAGCTTCGGCGCTTGTCTTAGTCGACTCCACTTGCGGAGGTGGTTGGCGCGGGACTTGTGACCGTGGGCAGCTGCATCTCGTTGCTGCTCAGCACAGACCCAGCGCTCAGTGGCGTAGATGTAAAGGAGTAGATCATCAAGGAGAACGTTGCAAGAGGGGATGGCCTTGCTGGGGTTAGGAATGTCCCGCCGCAACCCTAGCTGGCATTGGTGTACAGGACTCCAGGGAACAAACTGGCCTGTAGGTTCAGATACAATCCTGGCGTATCCCTAAAAGGCACTTTGAGGAGCGTTTTCAATGCTTGGAAATTCTTTTTTTAAAAAAAATTCAAGGCGACCGATACGTTTGAAATTCTACTCTATAGAAAATTAACGTATCTCTGTATCTATGAGTTTTTCGTTTCGAAGAACGTTACCGTTGAGGGGAAATACAGGGCTTAGAGAGATCACATACTTGTATACAAAACTCTGAAGGATGTACCGTTGTACTTCTCAGGTATACCTCCTCCGGGATCTCACTTGGTACCCTGGACAGGGTCCCACTGTTGAGGTTACTAAACAGTGGCCTGGTACCGCTGCCTGCACTTTACAGACGTTCTAACGCCATCCTGACGGCGTGCGCTCTTCGCACGTTGCAACTGCATGCGTCCGAGTGTGCCAGCGCACAAACCAGCGTTGGAGCACCGTTGCGGAGGGCTGGCTGACTGCAAGCGGTTCGTGTCGCCATCCCAGCTTCGGGCAGTCGAGATGGCTGTGCATCACGCGGTCACGACGCGTCTTCAGAGTGCGAACTGCGAATCCTCGCGACGCGTCCCTCATCTAGCCAGCATTGCCGTCAACACTGGGAGAGTCTCGCGTGCTTGCGTGTCGCTGCACCCGTGCTCCAGTGGACTAGTTGCGTTTGCCCTGTCAATAGATGTTGGGCACGGTGCTTGCATATAATGCATTGACCATCTCAGTCACCATCCCGTGGGAGGGAGGACGTTGCATTGCTACACCATTTTGTGTACGAAGATTAAAGTTTCTTCTCCAGCAGCATCAGCTTCGACTACTCGCGATGAACGCCTCATTCGGACCCTTTCTTCACTCTTTGCAGCACCATTTCCCCACCCTCTTCAGACAAAATGTTTCACGACGATCCGTCAAGTTTAAAGATAGCCTTTGACAAGTCGGGATTCACTCGCTCTATCTCGGCCATCTGAGATACAGACAAGATCACTCTCGTGTCGGGATCAACCGGTCGACATCTGTACAAGGGTGGGCAACCATAGGAGAAAACGGCAAGGGCAAGAACTGGCCTGATTCGTCTTCCAGTTGGTTTAGTACTTGCGTTCCGTTTCTGCTTTTCCCTGAGGAGGTCTTTGTTCGGCGATACGTCGCTCGCCAACCTTGGGTGTTCTACATGCCCGATGTGCTAGCTTCTGCCGCGGCGCCGACTCTCAATATGATCTGCGCATCAAGGCGCGAAAGCCCCTTCAGCCAATCCACCAGTCGTGGAAAATTGAGGCTCAAGGTGAGGTCTGGACCGCGCCGCTCGCGCTTCCATCTCTCCATAGTCAGGATGTCGTGCGCGTGGGCTTTGGCATCTTCGGCCAACTGTCCAAAGGTCCTCGGTTTGAAATCATCGTGGACATAATCCGGACATTCGCTGTACAGCCAAATCTCCTCCAGGTCGTTCACGTCTTGCGGCGCATTGAACTCTTCGAGAAGGAGACTCTCCAGCTCCGAGTCGGACAGCACGTTCCGAGGCCGAGGTGGATTGAAAATGAAGTTACGGCCATGCATTCGCAATACATTGTGTAACCGGCTCAGGCCAGCTGGATGCTTGGACAGGTACAAGAAGTGATTGTACACCCTGCCCATCTGGAGGGCCGTGGATGTTTCACCGCCAGAGTCGTCCAAGAACTGGGCAAGATCGTTGCTCGCGGGCCGATCCCAAGATTGCGTCAGCGTAAACGGCTTCGCTCGAGACCCTGTACAAGTATCGAATGTCGTGTCGCCAAGCATGAATCGAATCGACATCCACGGTAGAAGTTGACACCACATGCCACAGTCCATCGTTGTAGGTCCACTCAACAGCTTGTTCAGTCCTTGGCTTAGAGGCGCTTCGGCCTCGTACAGCAAGACCCATTCGCCCCCTTCGAGTTTGCTAGCCCAACCGGGCGGGCACTGTCGTCTGAAGTCTTGGTTCCAGATTGTGGCGGGTTGCTAAAGGTGCTTCTGATTCCACGGTGTGGTAGAGGAGTTTGGGCCATGCAGCCCTTTCAGAGGGTTGTCATAGTGTGACGCTCTCTCAGGGCCGACGAGGCTACAGAGCCTCTGAGCCCCTTCGATGAAAACTTCCATGTCCCAAGAAGGTGTGCGGCCTCTCAGCTCATCGATATAAGCCTGGAGCCTATCCGTAGGCGCTTCGGCGTGCAACGCAGCCAGAGTCACCGCCCTGGCCTGCTCGACCTCCTGCGAGAGGAAGTGCGTACACAAAATGGGACTTTGTTGGGGTAACGCATGCATGGACTCCATTGCTTGAGGTGACTGTTGGGGCGATCTCCGTCACCACAGGCGACCATCGATGTTGTGTGTACGCCGGCCTGATGGAACGGTCGGAGGTGTGAGAGGGAACGAACTTTGGTTTTTGAATCAGCGGAAAACACTGGACAGGTGCATAGGTACTTATTGAAGAAGCCAATGCCACAATGCGACCGAATGACCCGTAGTCTGGACAGCGCAGCCAATGGCCCCTAGTAAAGCACTAGAGGAGATGTCTCCGTCGCGCCAGCGTATGACCCCTGGCACGGCCGGGCGGCTGTAGGTGGTGCTGCTGGGCTGTCCGTCGGACGGGAACCGACGGCGCTGTGGCGGCACCCACTGTCAGAGCGTTGACGTCCAGGGTGTCCATCCGAGTGCAACAAGGGTGAGCAGATACATGCAGGTTTACGCCTCGCTATAGCGCCCAAAAGCCCGGAAAATAAACCCAACCCGCTACATTGTTCACTGTCCTTCAGCGAAATCCACGTAGAAGGCTTCAGGCCGTCACAGCAAATTGGTGAGTACTGTGTGACTGCTGAAGCTGGCGGGTCGCCTTCCTGCCGCTTTGCGCTGGATCTGCTGCGCAAGCATGCTACCGCCAGTGCGTGGCACACCGCTACTTCGCCGACATCACCTACAGGGCTTACTGCGCACCTCAAAGATCACGGGGCTCAACGGATTGTCTAGGCTGACCAGCCGAGTCGCGGCCTTCTCTCCGTTTCTGGCACAGGACGGAGGTCAATTATCAATTCTGTTGCTTTCTGACCTAGATGCCAGCTCATTGAGGTTTGACTGCCACGGCTTGACACCACCTTGACTATATAGACCATGTGGGCGTATGTCGTTCAAGCTCACAACGGACCCCGCCCGGTTCGGACATGATTCCATTCCTGTTCAATAAGACTCGAGACTGCGCATGACGTCCAACATACTTCGGAGAGTTCCGAGCTGGATGTTCAGCTTATCCGCCTGCGTAGCATTCTCTCTCCTAACCGATAGCTTATGAACAGTGTCAGCCATCGCCTCTCCGTTGCTCTGAGGACCCCATCCCTTTCCGAGATGATCGAAGCCTTCTATGACAACCTCGAGGCTTTCCTTGTTCTCTTTGAGCTTCTTTGGCCTGTAGCTATGTAAGTCATGTGTACGCATCACGACTGAGATACTCACTGCTCGATAGCGATCAGGGCCATCTTCACAGCTGCCCAACTATTGATAAGGACATCGCGAGCCTCGATTGCGCTTTCGCGGCGGTGAACAATGACACACGAGTCACACATGAGCCCTAAAAAGGCCAGTGGAGCCGCGACAACATCGAAGTATCGTTGGGGGTTAAAGTTGTACATCTTCCTCGCTTGCTTGGCAGTTTCCTCGAATTCGTCAACCACTCCGATTATGTCTGCGTTGTCCGGCACGGCGCCTCGAAGCCCTTGGGCTTGCTTCAGGCTGAAACAAAGTACTCCAAGAAAAGACACGGATGCAGTATATGCAATATTGATGTGGATACCAAGAGCGATGAACTGCCATCGTGAAAACGCTGGCGACGGCGGAGCGCGCCAGTTTATACGGCCAGCGTTCAGACTTGCGTGATATGAATGCCCTCCAAGGCATGACCCCCACACCGTTTTGCTTCACAGTGACAACGAGGCAGTAATACAACCAGTCTCAGTCGAACAAAGAAGTGGGATCCCAGCCGTTGGCTGCGGCTCCAGAAGCGCCTAATATGATGCAGCGACTCCGGCTGTCCGTAGCTATTGGTCCTCCTCTTGAGAGGGCGCCTCCCTAACCAATGGCGCCTCGCCCGGCGATCACCTGCCAATGAGAATGCTCCAGCAGCCGGCGAGCTTTCCGGATTTTGGCAGCTTCAGCGATTACCTGTCCATTCTCTCTACCAACTATGTTGAGTTTTTCGTCACAAGGCAGTGCCACGGCATATGCCAATATCCTCGACCAACCGCCGCGATGTCAAAACAGCACGTGCGTGAACGTTATCTTAGTTGAATCAAGGGGATGTGCTACAGGTTTGTTGCGAGGGCTAGCCTACCAAGAACCGGCCAAATTCTGCGTCCGCTTGGATACCTGCATTGATGCCACGACACGAGATGCCCTGCCACGTCGCGGACAAGACACACACTAGCGCGGTGGCTGACACTGACAGACGTCCGGAGGCGAGAATGTCTTCAGGTCCAGCCAAGATCGATGCGACGCTTGAGCCTATCGAGCCATAATTGTCGAGCTTGGCGCAGGTTGAGAGCTGCCTCGCCGGACTTGCCGTGTGGCTTGTGATATACGATGGAAAAGATTCGTCCGCCCTCGGAGTCACGGCAAAGGAAGCGAAAAGCCGAACCTCCTGCCGGTTCCACCCTGCAGCCGATACTGCCCATTGCCTTGCAAAAGTCGTCCCAGGTGAAGGTCTGCTGCCGGGTGCCGTCTCGCAGCGACAGCCAAAAGTCCGATTTTGGAATCACGACACGCGGTAAGGAACTCAGCGACGAGCTGCATGATGGCCGTTGAGCCGACCGCTCGGCGGGTCGATCAGGGCTTTTGCTTTGATGTTGTTGTCGTCGTTGGCGACGCGTTCGTTTGCGTTGAGTATCGGTGGCTGCCATCGGGGGCGCCTTGCTGAAGATTGAGACCCAACGCTCCGTCTCAGTTTCCGTTGCAGGCGGCTCGGGCCTAAGGGGCATGTATTTTTCTATCTCGCGGAACACGCCTTGAAGAGCCTCGTTTTCTCGCGATGTCTTTCCCATCTGTTGGTCCAGCCGTTGCCAAAAGCCCAGGGGTCCGCCCGCAAAATTGAACTCGTCAGCAACCTCCATCGCCTTGACCGCCTTCTCGAGGATCTCCTGCCAGGGCCGCAGTCTGCCAGTCTGCTCCACGTAGAAGGAGTCGGATACTTTAGAGTACTCCACCCAGTCAGAGATTAATGGATGATGACCCTCGGTCTCCTCAAGGCAGACAGCCAAGACGTGTAGGTCGCTGATGATCTGTGACATGGCTATAGGGAAGGACCTACTTTCTCCGACTTCACGGTCGATGGTTTTCATGACCGCCGAGAACCCCATGACGTGAAGGGTCGGATCGTTCTCCCTGATCAGCTCGAACAGCTGATTGCCAGCTTTGGTGAGTGATCCCGCTGGCGGTGGCATGATCCATCGAAGATGGGCCAACCTCTCCTCGAACGCGGCAGCCTGTTGCGTGTACCTACGATACTTGGCTGTAAGATTCAGAAACGGCAGCGGTCATGGCTCTGCGGATTATTCTGGGCAATGCACTGTTTGTGTTGTTTTGTGAAAGGACACAGTAACCCCGAAAGCAGACCCACAGTGAGGACCTGCTTATGCTGCTTCATTCTGTGGCTCGCAGCAACAAAATTGTCGATTATTCACCCTCAGCTGCTTTTGGCTTCTGATTACCGTTGATGAGCCGGCAGCCAAATCGATACTTGAGCAATCTTCGACCCTCCCAAGATTCAAATGCGTCTTCCCAGACGGCGAGAATTCTGACGCTGATGCGAACTCGGGCTGCTTGGTTCTCTCGAATGGCCCTGGCGAAATCAGTATATATCAGAGATCCCCTTCGACAGGAATCCAACTTCGCGGAGAGAACTCACTCTACCATGGGCACATCAATTGCCCTTCAACAATCGTTCAACTGCCAGCCTTGCGCGCCTCAGCCGAGCTTCGCTTGCTGCCACATACACATATGTATGTATACACATGTTTATCAAAGCACAGTGATGAAGGGGTCGGGAACATTGGTCGTGGAGAAGAATGACGGCGCCCACAAGTATGAGTGTTGGTACAGGTAGGGTGGTGATGCAATTGACTAGTTAACGTATAGGGTCAGTAAGTGTGGATGAACACGTTGAGCCAGTCGATTTTAGTGAACTCACTGCTGATGCATTGTAGAGTGTGAAATTTTAAGACTTGTTGTGGTTGATTTTGTTGTGGTCTAACTCGACGAAGATGACTGGGGAAGTGGACGCGTCCTATCTGTCCGCGCCGCCAGCGACATTGTTTGCGGGAGACTCTGACACGATCAACCCTGAGAGTCGGATAGTCAGCGTGAGGAAGAGGAGAAGAACCCCAGGAGCGTGAACTGACGGTTTCCTGGTCCAAAAGGGGCAAATAAGAGGGGTAAGCATACATAAATTACAAAGCCGTTTAAACTGCGTTCTCTTGTGGGTAAACCCAGGAGCGTCGGATATAGCTATAACCAACACTAGGGAGTGTAGATTACACAATACGTCCCAACCCTCATGCCCATTCTGCTTGATCTGGCACGTTACATGGGCCTAATCCTCTGTTCAGACATCCATAAAAGGAACCAGCCCGTCCACAGACTCAAATTCCTGAGCCCAGCAGCTTCGGATTATATCTGCATGGGGTATGCCAGTCAAGTCGGGGAATTCTTGGTTGCGGTACATTTTATGCACATCTTCACTCTGGAATTCCTCGAACGGAGCTTTGCCCATCATGATACAGTATATCGTCGAACCCAAACTGAAGAGGTCGGTTCTGACTGTTGGTGTCCTCTGCAAAGAACGGTCCAGTGTGGGGGCTGCATATCGAGTGCCAGGGCTGATCTCAGTGTCAGAGCCGTCAATGGAGGATCCAGAAAAGTCAATGATTTTGAGACGAAGATGATCATCCAGGAGGAAATTGTGCGGTCCAATATCGCAATGAATGATAGCCGAACTGTGCAGAAACTGGATGCATTCGATAGCCTCAGTTGCCCATTTTTTTCGCTGTTCCATACGCACGTCTGCGTGGGACTCAAGATAGTCTTTGAGTGTTCCGTTGGGCATATCTTCCAAGGTCAATGTGAATTCTTCTGGGTTCCAGGTCTTCTTTTTGACTAGACAATGATGTTCCCCAAGACGATCGTATATTTTGGCTTCTGTAGCGATTTCGCGGCGTCGTTGCCGGGCGCGGTCGCCGCCGGGCCAGGCTCTCTTGATGATGGTACCATTGGGTAAGCGCTCCACATAAGATGTTGAGCCGATCGCGACAAACTCGCCCTTTTGGTTCAAAGATGGAGTTTCATCGTCGTGACCGTCTTGCGTTTGGAGAGCCGAGTTTGGTCTTGGAGGGCTTTCGAACATGGCAGGGCGCAAATTTCAGAGGTGATGGTTGAACGTTTACAGTAGCTCAGCTCAGGTGGAAGAAGGAGGTTAAAAAGAGATTAGGTGGGTGTGATACCTGTAGGGGCACGTTTGGATGGAGGCGGTGAAGCAACATTACCCCGCAGACAACGTCTGTTTGGTGGGGGGAGATTGGGTAAGTAAGGTACCAGTAGGTACCAGTGTTTGTCAGCCCCACTCATTTCACACGAGATATCATTGCGGCTCAATGTCTCTTCCTATCAGGGGTTTACATGATGTGCATATTCCAGCCTGTAAAGGCATGGCGGTACTTCGTGCAGGCGCTCGCAAGTTGCCAACAACTCCCCTTTCTTACCCCTGAATCCCAACAACGCTATCACAGTTATGTCGAGTCGGGCA